>JAIPRM010004173.1:0-23746 GCA_025469315.1 Stegophylla sp. TES_Ste_2020 | reverse complement strand
ATTTTATAATACATTTACAATCTGTTTACATGAAAAAAAAAAAAAAAAAACAATAAGTAAATTTGATGACATGATTACTAGACGTGGCAGCGTGAGGGAAGGGGGCGTCCAGTGACACTACTTCCAATTTATGGACATGGGGGGAGGTAGGTAGTTATTTAGTAAGCGTTAAATATTTAGTAAATCACGCGGCCATTTGCGTTTGAGACGACGAAGGGGGTTATCGGGTATTGTGCAAGAAGAGAGATTAGATATGAGTGGATTTATTTATTTATATATTAGTATAATTTATATATTTATATTTAGTCTTATTTATAGTAGTTTTATTCAAGAATCCCGAAATTCAGTAATTGTTGAGTGGACAGTACACTTAGGAAATTTGATCTACACACTTATTAGCGCTCTAAAACACTATTTTAAGACCTAAAGTTGAATGCCGCTGTATAATCCGCTGCAGGGTGTATTACGAATTAATTTTTTTCAATCCCTCGCAACATCTGTGGTTTCACGAAATCACATGCAACTGTATAAATAACATTATATTATACGCGCAGTCATTATAATAATATTACATCGATGATGGGCAGGGGCGTATTTACGGGAGGGGATATAGGGGATAGATCCCCTCCCTAGACCTTTTTTCATGTCACTATTTTGTGAGGACATTGTAAATTTATACTATTTGTGAAAAGATCGTCAATTTTTTTTTTTAACCATATTCAATTATTTTAGATTCTATGAGGAGTCAAAGAATTTAAGTTTTACATTTATATTTATATACCTTTTTTTTTTTCAGGAAACATATTTTTTTAATCGAACACATTCTCAGATCAGTACATTTA
Organism: Stegophylla sp. TES_Ste_2020; assembly: GCA_025469315.1. Taxonomy (NCBI): domain Eukaryota; kingdom Metazoa; phylum Arthropoda; class Insecta; order Hemiptera; family Aphididae; genus Stegophylla; species Stegophylla sp. TES_Ste_2020. Next base: position 22,904 of record JAIPRM010004173.1, on the reverse strand, counting down.
TTCTATGTTTACGATAGATAATTTTATTGCCATATTATTTTTTAGAAATTATCATTCTTCGCTTCCAATAGTTTTGTCTCAATTACGGTAAAACTACAAAAAAATTAAATAAAAACGGAAAAATACCTATCTCGTGTTCCCTAAGTTCTTGATTTTTCATCATTTATTTTAATGTAGCATTGTATATGGGAATTATATTAGAGAATATTATTATAAATCTATTAGCATGATAATTAATAATTATTAATATTTCAAACTGATAATAAATTATACATTCAAATCAAAGACTTGCATTTCAAATTTTAAAAAAAGAATAAAAATAAAAATTAACCAGTTCTTTACACGACATAGACAAGTAGCATATTGGGTTCTCATGAATATAATTTCTATAGCTAAAAGAGATATGAAGACAAATTGTATTTATTGAATTAATTGTTGGAATTTAAAAACTATTTTGAGATAAAAACTTTGGAAAATCTATCACACCTTTTAATAACTTTTAAATAAACTCTACATCGAATTTCTTTTGTTGAGTGCCTAGCTAATAATATTATAAATTAATATAAAAATTTAATTTTGAATCTGAACAAATTATGAATGAAATAGCTTTGTAGTATTTCGAGTTTTTCGATTTGACCAGACTGAGATAAATTCCAAACCCTTACGGACATAAATTTCGATATTTAGCACATCTTCTTTAAAATACTAAAACCTCTTAACGACATTCTCATAATTTAATTAATAAGTATTTTAAAACTTAGGTATTTTGAAAAAATTAATCGATAATCACAAACTTGGTCTACTTGTATGATTTCTTCATCGACATCAGATATTTAAATTTATATTATTATTAACATTATTGTAAAATTCATATTAAGAATGTTCTATACATTTTTACGACAATTAATGACATGTAATACTATTACTCTTATTAAATAAAGAGGCTTTTACTAAGAAAGAAATAATTTTCATATCCCCCTCCTTGAGAAAATCCTAAATACGTCTCTGATGATGGGGTACCTAAAGACTTCATTAATATTACTGTGTATATTGACGACCAATCGATTGGACACGGTCGGACCCGACAAAGCAATCGCTGCACACATCAGCACATCATAACGTGCGGCTGTTGGTTATTTGTCGACCACATTACATCCGATATTGTCTGAACCATATTATAGTTTCACGATAACATGCGTAATATACATTCCACGTAGGAACAGCTTTCGTTTTGTAATCCGATATCGTTCACTTGAATTACCTAAACGCACACGTATGATATTATGATATAGTACATAACCGTACACGTACGTGTATTATAGGCCATGTATTATAATAAATATTACGCGTGTATGTATTGTGCTTATTGTGTGCCCACATGAAAACCGATTCTACGCCACCGCACGATTTATGGCGTTTTTATGTCACAGAGACGGCGTCTAAATATTAATAAGCGTATTTTTTTCAAATTAATATGGTCTGTTTTATTTATTTTTATTTTTTGCCGTGAAAAACAAACCGCATTGTGCTTGCGAACTGTTGTTATTCGTAATTAATATCGTTTCTCCAGTTGGACGGGTCACGTCACCAAGGCGATTCGATACGGGTGGAAAAAATAAATTTATAATGTGCACGTGCATGTGTGTGTGTGTGTGTGTGTAAGTGTATATAACGTGAAAAATAATTTGGCAAATGCATTTTTTTTTTTAGATTCTGAGCGACGCAAAGAAGCTTATGATTTTATAATGATGCTTATTTATTTTTTTCGCTTTCTGGTACATTTTTTCGTATGAAATACTTGTCCAAAATTTTCAACCAGTAACTCTATAGATTTGAAATAACATTCAGATGGTTTTTTAAGGAGATTATTTTCACAAATTTCTCATTACTTTTTTCAAAAACGATAAAGTATTTCTTTTCGAGTATAAACAAAGAAAACATCCAATTGATTTTTGATGAATTAGAAAATGGATTTTCGTTATTTTGTTTAATTTTCAGTTTAAATATGAAAGTACCAGATATTTTTCTAATTTTCATAAAAAAAAACAAATGTTGTTAAATTTTACATTGTATTTAATACATTACTTCCTTAATATTTTTAATTAAAGTATGGTAATTGAAATGAAGAAAATCTTCTTCGTTGAATTTACAAAAGTAAAAGGTTTGTAAATAAATGAGGAAATTCGTACCTACGTAATGCATCACCAAGTAAAGAATACTAAGGAGTGATGATTGAAAATTGCTGGGTAAAAACATACTGCGTTGACAATTTTTTACAGTAACATAAATTATACATTTTTAGAGAAATGGAATCAAGTAATTATTGAAAATATTCATATATTTTGGCGGTGAATAATATGCGAAAGTATTAGACACTATAGTCCGCGTCATGAAAAGAGGTGGCTGACCGTCACCACGAGCCCTGCAGAGTTCTCGACGTAAGGCTTTTTAAACTTTTTGCCAATCTTTTTCAAAATGTTTCCTTTTTTTTGTAATATTACATTTTTATTTTTAACGCCATGTATGTATGCAAATTATTATTATTTATTTATTTTGTAAAAATAATACAACACAAATAAATTAAATAACTATTATTATTTATTAATATATTATTATCTCCGCTGTAAAATGAGAAACATTGTCTACTAGCTGACTGTGTGAGGTCCGGAGGGTGATGGTGGCCAGCCGGCACTTTTCGTGGCGCGAACTATAGTAAGCGGGGCTCTGTTATAAAGTTATATTGGGGCCTGGGGATAAAAATATATAGTCCCAATACCCTCTGCACCCTGTCATGACATGACGTGTATGATGTATATCTTATCGCCCGCATTGATATAATACCATAGAAAAGATAAGTGCCCATGCATATAAGTAATAATTACTAGGCAATTATTATTAATTATCAACTAAGCACGTTTATCTCACGTACGTACGTGTACACGTATACTATCGTGATCGTTTGTCGTCATTTAGCCCGTCGGTTTAAAAAATAAATCGATTCCTCCACAAGTAATCTCTATAAAGAGCAAAGGTTTTCGTGTTAAAAATAATTATTAATATTGTCTTGGCTTATACACAAACGCATAATCATAATAATTATAATATATATATATATATATTAGTGTCACAATAATATATTTTAAGTGTCATTAATTCATGCTATGATATTTTATCGTTACCTCGCACACAGATTATATTTTATACGTCCATGTGCCTAACATATTCGATGCGTATCTCGGTCAAAAGGTTATCACCGATTTTCGTCGTACTGAATCCCGACAATTTACGTTAACGTTGAAAACAAAATATACAGGTTATAAAACACACTTGGTACGCGAGTGTATCGTTCGGTTGAAGAACAAAAAAAAAAAAATCTCGAAAAGCGTACGTTCGCCGTATAAGTAAATAGCTCCTTGTATTTAAGAGACACCGAAAAAATTTGCATTCGTGTACTTAAAACAAACTCAATTCAAAGTTACTGTATTATTTTATTCAACACTTGGTACTCAGCGGCGAGAGACCATGTTCAGAATAATAATTCCAAGAAATCTACTGTACGTTATCGTCTACTGGACTGTAATTAATTATACTATAGTTAGACTAAATGCTTTGAGCATTTTTATCACTAGATAAGTCTATATCAGGCACATTACTCTGTAGCCTGCAATCGTATTCACGCACGTGGACGTTGCCTAATGGTTTCTTTTTTCATATAATCTAACCTACTTACTTTTCAACATAATTTAACTAAGTAATTAAACATAATTTAATCACGTTGTTGTTAAATTAAAATATTATGGTGTGTTCATAAAAGTACATGTTATATATATATATATATATATATATTCATAGTAAAAAAACCTAACCTACAGTTATACTTAGTGACGCATTTAATCTCGACGCGTTTTAACATGGAGACTATGGCCCGGGTCGGCACGCTTCTAGGGGTGGCTCAATTCACTAATTCACTCCTCACGCAAAACGAAGATCAAAAGCTTTTTTGCATTGTCCAACTATTAGGTACATGGGTATTTTATTTGGAAAAATCAGACTTAAAGTCACAAAGCGTTCATCTGTCACTGACTGGCGTGTCCGTCGTGACTCATAAAACTCGAAAATTTGTACTCGATTGATCTTGCGGATGATCTGCAAGAAGAATGTAATCATTTAAAAAAATTATTGGCGTCACATGAGAACAAAATTAATTTAAGGAAATTTTATTCATTAATTAAGCAAAAAGATTTATGAAGAGAAATTTTAATATTTGGAAATAGCACATTAAATGCTTTTAAAACTTTTTTAATCCTAACTTAATGAAAATTTAAATATAGATAGACATTAATATGAGTAATGCTTTGGTGTAAGAAAATTTTTAATATGTGAAAATTTTATATTTCTAATTTTTTTTCCCAACACCTTTTCCCCTTTTTCTCAGTTAACGGTGAAATTTTAAAGCCGGCAAAGTAAAAAATATACATTTTTTTGTTATCATAACAATCTTTATAAATTTTTAGTGAAATTGTCTTGAACAGACTGAAGTTCCGCTCAGAATCGTTTTGTTGAAGAAATGATTGATTGGTTCTTTAAAATTCATTACACCCACCAAAAACATCCCACCCAAGAAGCGACGAATATCCATGGTGCGAAGTATGTCCCACTTTTTCAATGTAATTTTTACTGAAACTTTTTTGCAAAATTTATGGAATTCGTGTTTTATTATTTAAATCTAAATTTTAAGCTATATTATACAAGTACCTATAGTCTATACGTACATGATTTAAAATAAAATTATTAAGATTTAGTGCTAGTTTCATAGTTTCATATTTGTCTAATTAGTTTATTAATTGAACTGAATACACTTCTCCACGAGTTTAAAAGTACAGTTTAATAGTAATTTAAAGAAATTTCAATAATCAATATCAACTTAATAACAACAAAATTTATGGACAAACAATACTTAAGAAAGAAAAACAATAAAATTAATAATTTAAGATATTTATGTGAATCCAAATCAATTATATAAATAATATTTAAACTTTTTAAGCGAATTTAAAGAGCTGTATTTCGTATATTCTGCTATTCTGTTAAGCTGGTTAAACATTTTCTACAAATTGCACAGTACGGTGTATTGTGTGTGAACTCAGTGGTGCATCGGGCCGCCAAGAACTGGTTATCCTGTCACTAATGTCGAAAATTTAAAAAAACGTATATTTAAAATTATGATTTCATTTTAATAGAAATATTATTTTGTTCCAATTTAATATAACAATAATATTATGGATTTATCGTTTTCCATTTTTAAGTGTTAATAATTTAAATAATATTTGACAGTATAACTATGGATTAAGGTACTAAACAGATATTATTGAATATTAAATTTACACTAATTGTATCTTTTTTAAATTTCAAATCAAATAAAATGCATTTATTTTTAAAAATATTATACTTTTAAAAATAAATTGGACATAGTTACTTACATTTATATAATTTTTAGTTTAATTTTTTAAGTCTAAGGATGTTCATAAAAAGTAGTAGTTAAAGGCTATAGCCTATCGGACGCCGGGTTATTTTTCCACGGGTATTGTAAACTCTGGTTACGCGGGTATATGTAAATTGCGCCAAAAATTTGCAGTTAAAATAAAAATCTTATGGGACAAAAATAGGTTAAGCATCTTTTGTGCCAGTGCATTCAAGTTATCCGAAAAAGTTTTACATCAATTGCGTCTGGAAGAAGAATTTATATACATTGTGTACTCACATTTTCCAATTTAAAATTAAGAATACATTCATGTTTAAAAGAAAATTTATGTATATTCAGCATGTATTACATTTTAAAATAAAAACTGAAAAAAGTCATTTATTTACTCACCTATTTATGTAACTTTTTATTCTATAAAAAACAATTTTAAAAAGTCCATATTTTTATATTATTAAATAGTTTATTTTATATTTTGGACTATCTTGTTTTGTTGGGACTTTGAATAAATCAGAAAGCATTTACAACCAACTACATTGATGATGATATTTATTACCTACATATATATTATGAATATTATATTTTGGTAATTCAATAGGTGGAATCGATGTGCAAAGAATTTTACGAATAACAGGCCGTCGCATTTGAGTATACCTTTTTAAGTGACCTTAAATATTGTAGTGCAATAGATGCATACATTTTTAAGTAACCCTAAATGTTTCGGCGTAAAAGATGTATTCAGATATTCTTAAAAAATCGCAGCAATTAATAAACACGCATTTACATCATTATATGAAACCGATATCACAAAAACATGTGTTATAGATTTTTTCATGTTTAATAGTTTTAATAGCATAATTCAATGTTTTTGTTTACATATTTAAGTATTTTTTAAAGCGTAATTGCGTACATATTTTTTTACATCGTGTGAATAAAACGAAACCTTGATTATTATTATTATTATTATTTTGTGTTCATTTATTATTATATTTATTTATTATTAGTTCTTAAAACTATATGCTGACTGGCGTTCACCAAGGACACAGCATCCCCAAAGGCGAAATATAATCACGAAGAGATCCAAATTTTGAGACGATAATTAAGGATTCTAAATATTAACCATAACTAATGGAAATAGGACCATTGAATAGCTGCGTACTTGTTAAAAAATGGGCAACGCATAGTAAGTAAATATTCATTCCTCTCATGGTATTATTATTTTAGAGCACATTTTCAAATAATATTTAAGGTTTATAAAATTAGTGCTTCGTCACTAGGGGCACTGTTTGTCCTTAATATGGATCTGGTCTTCAGCAGGTATACAATTATATAGATTATAGTAGCCATATACTTTGGTTTCTAGCCTTGTGTTACTCCGGCTAAACATAGGTAATATTATATACATTTACTCATAGTACCTAATCGGCCATATAATAATAGCTATTATCAAACGAATTTGAATATATAATATGAATTATGGTAATCGCACGATTTGTAAATGAACGTTTTATCTGGTCATATTATTTATATCAATGGAGTGTCTCTGTTAACGACGGAAGGGTCTTCTAAGTACACGACCTCTCCACTGCCGTAGGATTTATTTGTCTTTGTTACTACATAATAATATACATTTATACTTGTTCCCGTGAAGACGAAGAGTTGAACGGAAATAAAATGCGTGCGTACGTGCGTGTGTGTGTGTGTGCCTCAAACAAATAACCGGTGGAAAATACCTAGGTACGTAAATCTTCGGGGAAAAAAATTGTTTAAATAAACTTAATAAAAAAAAAAAATCAAAAATAATCCAACAATAAATAATTCCGGTATAATGGTATAATACATATTATTAAAATTTATTTCATTCGACCTATGTTTTATTAATCTACATACAACTATTTGTATATATTTAATATATATATATTTGGAATGAAGATTTGATTCTACATAGTTTGTTGCAGAGACACTATTGGTCCACATAATAAATAAAACTACACCTTTTTTAGTTTTTAAATTTTTAGGTGATAAATGGATTAAATAATATTTTTTTGAAAATACTCGAATCAAAGAATAACAAATCTATCAATATACATTTCGAAATTACATCCCTGCTTGTATTTCTTTCTTAAATATTCTTTCATACGATTTGAACACAATTAAATAATAATGATGTGACTATTTTTTTATTTTATTTTTGCTTGTGATGTAGCCAGTTAAAAAGTTTTTGCACTTTTGAATATTTTTTTAGTGTCACAAGTATAAAATAATTTCTAACTAAAATGACGTTAACATGAAAATAAGAATTATTTCCACAAAACATTTTTATAATTGAAACATAAATGCATTATTATTTTTACGTATTGTATTTGTTTTTCTTCCTCCTGGACATTTTTCGGTACATTTAATACTTAATTAGTAATTCGTATGAATAACAAAATTTTATCAAAGATAAAAGATTTCAGAGGTTTTGATTTTGCTATTATTCAAAGCGTGAAAAAGAGTTTAAATCGTAAAACAAATCAAAAATGATACTTTTAATTAGGTATCTGTATGAAGTTTACAATGCTTATAATTTAATAATAATAAATAGATGTTAATCAATCATAATGTAATAAATTTTGTAGGCTCGTGTGCAATGAAGAAGTTTTGAAGGATTCAATTGGATTTTTTCCTAATTTTTTTATTCATATTCTCTAAAATCATTTACTGATTTACACTATTTTAAGAACGACTGAATTGAGACATGGAGCTAAAAACCCTAGAATAATCTTAGCCTATAATATAAGAAACACCTAACCTTCTTTATGGCACATAAATGATAGAAAGTAGACTACATTTGATATATTGAAATCAAAATTCAAACCAGTAGTTTTTTTTAATCATTCAAATTTAATTATTTAGGATAATATAGCTTTTTAGGTACATTATAGGTACACAATATATTATCTATAATATGTAGATTATTTTATGTCTTATAATTAACTAATGGTTGGTAAACTATATGGTTAACTAATAATAATTGTGAATCTATATTTTGATTAAATATTTCTAATTACCTGAATAAAATTCCCTAAAAAAAAGTTTGTATTGCCACAGGGCGCCCTTACGGTGACATGAAAAAAAAAAATGTATGAAAAACATAGTTTTTATAGAAATTGTTGAATATTAAAAAAAAAAAGTACTTGCAATTTCACGACTAAAAAAGTAAGTGAATAACATACTTAATTAATTACACTGTACGATACATAGACTTTACATGATATATAAAAAAAAAAAATTGATAATAGGTATACATTGAAATAAATATGTTAATATTATGTTGTATTTTATGTTCTTTAAAACATTCTCCTTAAACAAATTCTGCACACGGGTCTGGAACTTTCAGATGATAATTATTATGTATTTGAATAAACTCGTAGTACTTAAGTTTAATATTTTTGATGACATTTTAAGCATAGTTTCTAATTAAATATATTGATTTTACAATATATTATTTCCATATTACATTATAAACAACTTGAAAATTTTAGTTTTAAAAATTTACATTAATACTTTTCAGTTTAATAATTAGTTAAGAAATAAATTTAATGAAACTCGACACTAGTTAAAATTTAATATTTTTTCGAGGATTAAGTATTTGTAAAACCTTAATAAATTATGTGGTCAGTTGAACATAGTTTTTAGAATTAATTTTCGAATTATTTCTTTTTAATATTCTTAATACAACAACAATACAGTATTTTCATATATTAATGAGATATTTTAGATCCTGAACAAAGATTATTTTTTGTAAACAAACGTAATTTGTAATATATTTACAGTTACACCCACAACGAATAATTATTATTTTGTACAATTTGTTTAAAAATATATATTTGAACAAAACAATCATTAAAACATGTATAAGTAATTATTACTTTTTATGAACTAAAATATGTTAAACATATTATATTTAATCAGCGTTTGTCATTTTCTCAAATTATACTCATTATTATTATCTGAACCATAGAAGTTGTGTATTCAATTCACAAGACTTTTATATACGTATTTATTTTTACGCCAGATGGTTTTTTACAATGACAAAGGATTAGAGTCTGAATACTAGTACGATAACAAGGAATCATATTAAAATAGAAGTAAATTAAAGTAAATAACTCCATGGTCTCCATGACAATGGATAGTCAAAATATACGTAATAATTAAAAGCCTGCGTTATTAAGTATTATGATATAATGATGTGGTCAACCCAACCTATACTACTGCGCGTTATGTTGGACCATATATTATACACTCTAATCTTGACATAAATCCGTTGTTCAGGAACCACATGATCCCTACAACAAGATTATTGTTAAGAAAATAAGATCTAGATGTGGGAATACGGAACGACTTTTTTGATCTTCTGATAACAATTAGTTGTAATAGAGCCCGGATGCCAACACGCACGACGTGAGGGGGCATCATCCACCCTCTTTGAATGATCAAACATTTACTCCGTAAACTATGCGTTTATGAAGGTTAGATTCATTGACTCCTATATCATAACTCGACAACATTTATTTTATTTATTTAATAATGCTATGGGAAAATGCTCTATTATGTATTTGTTATACTTTTGTGTTTTGATATTGTTGCTATAATTTTATAAAATCTTGTCGTACCAATATGAAATTAACAGGGTTTGGAATGAATGCATTCAATTGAATGCAATTCATGAGTACATTCAATTTTTACATTATGAATTATGAATGTGAATGCATTTATTTCACAAACAAATATGAATTGAAATTGAATTTAATTATGTATTCTTTTTCTAATCACATGGAAAATATATAATATTTTAAATACCAAAAAAAGTTTTTACTTTTTATTGTAAAGCTCTTGTAATAATATGGAGTCCTTGATTAATCAGTTGGTCACTCTTCACTATCACTCGTCAACCATAGAGTATTACACTATCACATAATCTGCGTCAAAGTCTTAGAATATTATCGGCTCATTTTCAACCACAATAACAAATAATGGTAACCCGCGCATTTTGGTCCCCTTATCTTTAGTCTCCGTGTTTTTCCTTATCACGCACCACCAAATAAATGATGAGAAAATGTTAACGTTGTTATTCAGCTTTATTTTTATGTCGTATTAGTTCATGCAATATATAAAATGCCTTGTTAAACACAATAAATAAATTAATATATGTTTTATTAAAATAACATAAAAAATTTTTTTATATGGTTGTGGTTAAGAATGCATTCTTTTCTTAAAATAATGCAAATATGAATGCATTCCTTTTTGAAAAATTGAATGTTGAATGCAAATACATTCAATTTTAAGCTCTATGAATGTGAATGTGAATGCATTTATTTTTTGAATGAATGTTCTGAAATTAACGTATATCTAATAAAATCATAAGCGAAATTTGACTTAAATATCAAAGGATACTAAAATAATAATTGTTAATATCTCAAGAAACTCACTACAATCTCCTCCCCCCATCAAATTCTTTTAAAACACCTTGATAACATTTAAAAACTATAATTTATTTTTATAAAAATTAATGTTATAATTTTTATAATCCAATATATAAATATCTCGTATCACGGTGTTCTCCAAACGACTCGACCGATTTTAATCATTTTTTTTTTTTTTTGTGTATTTTGTAGGTATGAGAATAAGTCGTTAAGTATTTTTCACCCTCCTAACCTCTCCTCCCCCATTTTGAAACACAATTTTTCTATTTTTGTATGAAGTATATGAAGCAAAGGTCTCCTTGGAAAGTGATTAGATTATCACTTATCAGTCACACAGCCTATTTCATTAGCCGAGTTTCATTATCTGCAAAACTTTCTGTCGGAACACGCACATATGTATAATATACATATATAAGTATAAAAATGAATCGATATATATTTTACTGACACCATAATTTGAAAACGGCTGGATCGATTTGATATTTTTTTTTCAAATGTTGGCAATAGTGTAAGGAAGATTTTTACGAAGAAAAACATATTAATTTTAAAATTAATTAAATTTTGAAAAGTTGTTTTGGTGCTGCTACAGTCCTTCATGTTTATAAAAAAAATGTAAGTCTGTTTGTCCTTTACACATGATTATACCATTTATCCGATCGCCAAGACTTTTATAGAAGATTATTTAGTTTTTTATATTTTTTTTAGACATTAGCTAACTCATTTTTCAATATTCGTAATGTTTCGAAGGGTTAAAACAACATAAAATATGTTTTCACATTTACATGATTAATTAAATTTGATAACCATGGTAACATAATATTCTAAAGGCAACCACTATGTAAAAAAAAAATAATTGAAAAGTTTGTTTGAATGGTCTTATTTTTGAAACGAATAAATTAATTTTGATGGGTTTTAGACGGGCCAAGTAGAGTACTTTGGTAATCATGATTACATGATGTTCTGAACGTCAAAACGCAACACTTATACATCTTTTCTACAAGTCAAAATGAAAAGTTAATTATTTTGTATCGGCTAATCTTCGAAATGGTTAAATAGCAACCATAGCAGAGATTTATTATTTAGGTTTTTACTAATGGATAGTGTTTAAAGAGTACAAAATGCTCAAGCCCGTTCGTTTGAAATAGGGAAACAAAACTTCTTTGTAGGCAAAACAACGTTTGCCGGGTTAAAAACGTTCCGTTTTCAATCCTAAGTAATTTTAGATAGGCTAAAATGTTTTTTTATCCTTATTAGTGGACAATATTTTGACTGTATTGAATGGATTAGTATAATATTAATTTAACGTTTTTACAACTGAGCCACAGCAACGCGTGGCCGGGTCAGATAGTAATTAATATTATAATTTTTATAGCTACGAATTTTTAATTTTTTTATAAATATTAGAATCTGAGTTGAATGAATATTTGATTTTTGGAGACTTTTTTTCCGGTATTTTTAGGATGTAATTTTTTTCCAAATTCTCAACAGTTTTTCCGAAATTCAGGGAAACTACCTAAATTTTGACAAGAAAACCTTGAAAACTATTTTTTTTTTCAATCTAAACTTTACGAAAATTTAAATATATATCGACAATAAAATGACAAATATTTAGGTGAAACAAAATGCTTGACATTTGAAACTTCTTTTTTCTCATCAAAATATTTTTTCCGGTACTCAGTTAATATTGGAATATAAAACTGGCTGAGTAAAAAAAAAATTTTATGTAAAATTGTCTTAAATGAACTAAAGTTCTACTCAGAATCGTTTTATTGAAGAAATTATTTCTCATTTCTTTAAAATTTAATACACCCACCAAGTTCCATCCGAGGAGTGAAGAATACCCAAGTTCGAAGTACGTCTGGCTTTTTGTTCAATTGTAACAATTTGGGACAAAATACATACTTGATGATTTTGTTTGTAGAAAATACCATGTTTTTTAATCGGTAAAATACTGGCTATACTATAGACCGAACGGAAATAAAGAATGACGTACGCAAAACGAGAGATATTGATAAATAAACGTATTAATGAAATTGGTAGTTCATTTAATTCAGATTTCAGGCTGCAGTAATTTTTTTTTTTTAACATTCAATACCGGCAACCTTTGGCCTCTGGTAAAAATCAAATCATAATATAATATTTCTAGTGTTAATAGTGTTAATACTGTTCCATACTCTTCTTATTCTCAAACACTAATTATTATAGAAGTGATCGTACGAATTTTACATTATAATAACAATTTAACAGGACAGGATGTATTTATAATTTATAATACAATTTTTGAAGTTAAATTATATTCAAAGTTGTTTTGTTCATAAATAATTGTCAAAGAGAAACAAAAGATTTTGGTTTAATATTAATATTTGATTTTAAAATGTACAAATGTACAATATTGACTTATTAATATGTTACTAAAGAAAATTCGAGATAAAAACTTCCAAAAATGCGGAAGAAAAAAACGTAAACCAACAGAATTAATTATTTAGACTTAGATTGTTACAGATTTAATCTAATCAATGAAAATTCAAGTCATTAATGTCGGGGTCTGAATAATAACTACAAGGGAACGGATCTCAGGTCTACTCACCACGACTGCATGACTTCATATCAAAATTTAACCATACATGTCCGGAGATAAAACAACGCACACGACTGTAGCAGTCTAGTAGATAGATCACATAACCGGGACCTCCTAGGAATTAGAATCCTGTTGCCGCGGGTCGCGTCACTGATAATATAACGATAATGGACGAGATAAAAATAAGAAACTTGGTATAGGTTCATATAACTTCCTATTGCACGGTGGCGTGAATGTAAAACAGAGAGGTCAAGGTTTAAAGTAAAATGTCGTCAGCACCCGATCCTCGTTACTATGTACTTTTGTATCATTTATTGATAAAACTGCGATTTCAGCTATCTCTTGCATTGAAATCCAAACATATACGTCTGTTTTGATCTGAACCGTTCATCATGAAATACACTGCCGCGTGGTATAGTAGCGTACATAGAAGTTTTAGGGATTGCTTCAATTTTTAGTTGTCCCACAACCTGGGAGTCTTATACTAGATTTTGAAATGTGGGTTGATTTTTATTTAAGTATAATGTTCAAATTGTTGATACATTTTTCAGTTAAATTCATTATAGAAAAAAAATAAATATTGAGAGAAATTTAAGTTGGCTATTGCAAAAGTAAAACCCAAAGAAAAAATTAAAACGCCTTAATTTTTTGAATAAACGTGGAAGTGAATGTGGGCACTAAACAAAAATGAACCTAAACCTAAACCTAAATGACTTAGTGAACGTTTCAACACTACTTCAGGTACATAATGTGTACCTACCTATATAAAACGGCGACAATATTAATTTTGAATATGATTCAATAACAATAATATTATTTATCTAGAAAATCCAAAACATTACTAATTAAAAAAAAGAATAATGCAATAGCAAAAAAAAAAAATCTGAACTCCCCTATATAAGTAAAGTTTGTGAGGGGGGATTTAATTACAATTCAATTTAATCGGAACAAATTTTTATGAAAATACATTGGAACATTATAATGACAAATTAATTTGTGGAAAATCAATGGTTTTGAGGTACAACAGTATTGCATTTAAACCGAGAAAATCATTGATATTGATCTAAAGCAGCGTTTCTCAAAGTGTGGGTCGCGACCCACTGGTGGGTCTCAAGTCAATTTTTGGGGAGTCGCGAGAAATTTATTGAATTATGTAAATTCTCAAAAAATTACTTTTTTAACCAAACTCCACTGTAAAAATGATGAATTTTGCAACATTTGCATACATTTGTAAAATTACATTCATTATACACCGATTCATTAATAAATTATTAAAGTATTAATCTGATTTTGATCTTTAAAAACTACCTTTTTATTTAAAAAATTGTAAAACTATGTGGGTGGCGATAGGTTTGTGAAGAAAAATTTGGATCGTGATCCTAAAAAGATTGAGAACCACTGATCTAAAGAATTCCATAAAGTTTTGCAGCTACTTGAACCTCTGAATTGGGGACATTTTCGGTCACCACTGTTCAAACGGGGTCGGGAGTAAATTTGTTGTAAATATGGGCGAGACACTTTTCGACCAAACACGTACCCTTCCCTTTTCGGCCGATTCACTTTTCGACCAAATTTTGAAAAAGGTCGCGATTCCCTTTTCGACTAAAAATGTACCCTTCCCTTTTCGGCCGATTCACTTTTCGACCAAAAAAATATTATTAATTAATAATTATAAGTCTTTATGTAGAAAAAACAATTTTTGTTAGTTATTATTAAACATAGTAGTAGGTTACAAATAAATATTGATAATAATTAATTACATATAAGACTTTATGTTATACATATCATAAAAAAATATTAAAAAAAATATATAAGTTGTATAAAATGTATAAAATATATAAATGAAGGCCTAATAATATTTATAAAAATATAGAAAAGTATGGTATGATAATAATTACAATTTTATTCCTGTCATAATTTGTTTTTGTTTTTTACTCACTTTTGTTAGCACTGTTTAGGTTAGGTTGCTGGTTCACTACTTTTTAAAGTAATTATTTGAAATCAACTTAACAAAATCATACCTAGAAATATAAAAGTTTAGAAATATTTACTTTTATGTAATAATAAAGCATAGATATATACTGGACCTGTCGAGTTATCTGTGTATTAATACAATATACTATATTGTATATTATATTAAACTTTTTTTTTGGTGAATCGGCCGAAAAGGGAAGGGTACGTTTTTGGTCGAAAACGGCCATGCCCGTAAATATATCTCCGTTTCCGAGAAAACGTCCGCTATTAGGAGAGGTCTACCGTTTATACTAATTACGAATATATAAATTATATATTGAGGGTTGAGTGAAGAAACGATATTTCTACCTATCGAATATATACTAGCGTACAATAATCATAATCGATTTCGCATTCGATCGATATTGGTCATTCGACGGTTTTTTAAGCACGTACGAAGACGACACTGCAAACGTCCCCGTATATACTTCATATTATTATTATTATTATTATTATGATAAATAATTATGGCTCCAGCAGTGGTGAGGACGACAACGACGGCATTGTACACGCGCAGCTTATAGGTGGGTGCCTGCATTATTATGTGTACGCGCGTATACACATTAAATTTATATATAGGTATACAATGTCTGTGAGAAAAGTATGTGTAGTATGATTTACTGAAAATAACAGTTAAAAAAAAAAAAAATCCATGTACCGATAATGTATCGCGTATAATATAATTTATTATATTTATATTTATATATATATGAATATAAATTCATATGTGTGTGTATAATCAGATCGGACCAGAGATTCGAAATACTCTTCTGCTCCGTCGTCGTCCTATACTCACCGCCGCCGCCCCTCGGTTCTATTATACACATTGCACGCACACACACATATATATGTACAGTACAGTTTATAATGGCTTCATTTGTCTGCCGACGCCGCCGCGTATTTAATATTTTATTATATTACCTACTACTACTACTTCTATATATAAATATAATATGCTATGACGTAGGTATTATAATACGGGTATACACTATAATATACAGTGTGTCTTTGTAAACGGAACGGCCCCGACGACGCCGCGCCGCCCGAGTCTGCGGGTGGCTAGCAGCGATTACCGCGCGATCGCCTTGCTCACCAACACTACGCGCGCGCGTATATTGTGTACCACAGTCCTAGTGTAATATATTTATATACATACACAGTACTTATAATGTATATACGACCCGTCCGTCGTCGTCGTCCCCGGCGGTTTCTCGGGGGAAGCCGCTAAGACTGCCGCCGAAATTCACGCTGGGCCCCACACCGGTTATGTATTATTATTATTATTATTATTATTATTATTATACTTACATGAGTGTATCACAACCGGTTGCGGCCGAGAGGCACCGTGAGACGTCGAAATTCCGGCGCTGACGAGTTACATCAAGCTCGGCGGGTGCGGTGGCGGGGCTATTCTTTTTTCCATTTCGTTTTTTCGAGTCGTGTTTTGTTTTTTTTTTTTCGGGGGGAGAAAAAAAAATATACTCAAACGCACGTGATTTTACGCGTTTATATTATATGAAATATTATTATTATTATTATTATTATAATATACGCGCGTGCTTGACAATCGCGTCGTCGGGGTACAGTACGAACCGGACGACGGCGGACCTGCTGTAGCTGGCGTGTGTGAATAGACATATTATTATTATGTATATTTACAAACAGGGTGACTGGTGAATTGTGTGAGAATTTTCTTGGAGACGATTCAAATGATAACACGTTTCACATACACCCCAGTCCAATTCACGACCGTTTGTTGATAATTCAGCTTTTGGACATCACTGCGGTAAACTATTTGCATTCTTCTTTATAAGAAAAAAATCGTAGTAGGCATTAATTAAAACTATTTGGAATAGCTGGTTTGTAAATCCTCGTGCACGATTATGAAAAATTGAAAATAGTAAAAAAATTCTATTGAAGGTAATTTCACACTTGATAATAATTGATTGATGGTTGCATTCGAGTATAAGCTGTACTTGCACCGTCGACTCGATAGTATAACCACAGACGATTAAGAGATTTTTTTCTGCTATTCCCGCACGAGTAACGCGTTTTCCGCAGAAGTCGTGGCGAAAAACCCTTTTTTCGCAGTTTTACACAGTTTAAATAAAATCTACGTATTTTTCGTAACTGATTTGAATTATAAATTTGTAACACTGATTATGGGAAGGAAGCGGGGTTGAACTCCATGATGGCATGATCGGCATGATCAGCGAATAACGGGAAGGGAGGGGGGGATAATAGCTCACCATCGAGTTCGTATTCACTTTCATTCAAAAATTTGACATGACCGTTACTGAACACACGTGCACGTACCCATTATACATAGATGATGAAACGAAAATCCCTGAGTGGTCAGACGAATTCGTACACATTATATTAAACGGCTGACATGTGGGTGGCGTAAATAACAGTTAGTGGATTATATAGTCTGCAGTTGTCTGAAGTACCATCGAAAATTTTGTCTTTTCATCGCTCTGCCGTCACGTGATGAGTGAGCACAATATAAGACATAGGTAGGAACTCTTATTTTACTCACCCTTGACTACTCTCGGTCACCAAAATTTCGTCGGCTATTGGGAAGTGTCCGCTATTTAGAGGTGTCCGTTAGGGCAGGTGTCACTGTAATTAATTTCCCGAAATTCTTACAAAAAAAAAAATTTACCCTTATTTTCAGAATCAAAAAATACATAATAATAATAATAAAATTAGAAATTGGAGTGGTGGTAAAGTTGATTTAAGTCAAGATGACCACAGTGATCTGGTAATTTAAATACTGAAATTATAGCACAATAATATGTAAAAGTATCCATACTTTTTTTTTAAAGCATAGGTACAATATTCTTTTATACATGAATATTAACAGAACAAATCAATGAGAGCTTGTTAAGACGAAGCATTGTCGATGTTATGACGTTTACATTTAGTTTTAGTGTACTTTAATTTTTAATAAATTTTGTAATTGCCTTTTTATGAAAAAATTAATGCTTTTTTTCGCTTTTTTTCACATTTTAAGTGCTTTTTTCTTTTTGTTTATATTGTCTTAAAATCCGAACCCTAGTTATTATCAATTATAAACATGAAAAAATCTCTTATGTGCATATTTCATACACGACACTACACCTACTTTGCATGTCAATATTTCCAATGTAATTTTGACCAAATTTTTATTCACACAGGAGGTTTTCATAAACGATTTATAGCTGGTAACACATAGGAGTTTTTATTTATTATTTTTCATTAATTCTACGATTGAGATAGCACATAGGAGATTTTATCATAATGATGGCCTACTTTTTCTGAATCCAAAGATACCAATATCTCAAAATCGTAAATTTTACACATATAAGGTTTTTCGTGTCAACGACGAATCACCTTAAATTATCAAAATATTCTGAGAATAGATTAGTTTACACACGAACATTATTATTTTATTAATGAAAATAGAACAGGTAATTAACATAATAATACGTCACATAAAATAAAATTATTTCGAAAGGGGTTGAACCCCTTACCCCCCCCTTTCTGTGCGCGCAACTGCATGCTTTACTTTACTTTACATTTTAATCATTATTAGGAGAAAATAGTTTAGTACGAGTAATACGGCCTGAAAACTATATTGTTTATAATTGCAGGTAGATTATAAAACATTTTAATTCCTTCTGTAGAAAAATGCCTTGTGATTTATGCGGCAGGGATTGAAGAGTCATGAAGAAGATTGACTTCATAGGTAAAGAATTTGCATAACGCCACTGCATGACTGTTATTACATGGCTTCGAAATTCAATTTTAGGAAAACGACATATATATTCTTTTATGTCGGTATACTAACTTTGTTCTGAATTTGTCTATTAAATTGCATATTTTTAAAGATGTAGTGTAGACAGATTATTTGTTTGAAAATGTATTTTCATATTTAAGTTCAACTCAGAATTTGTTTCTGACTCGTTTTTTTATCACAGTTTATTTTTAAGGACCGGTTTAATCTCCAGAAATAGTATTATAAGCTTTAGTAAAAGAAGTCCTACCGTTTTATAACCGGTAATCGTGGGACAAAGATAATATTTGTCTACTATGGGGTGTATATGCTAAGTAAATATACTATAATGATCAACGATAATAGTATGATTAAAATACAGATTTTTTATTAAAAAACACAAAAAAGTTATTAATTTCAGAAACAAATACTTTTAATAAAAAAAAAATCTATTAAGATTACTGAGATTTGAATGTATTATATTAAGTTACCTAAATAGTAAGTTTTTAATTCTGAGTGAAGAAATTAAACTAGTGGTTTTAAAATGATGTTCACTTTTGTTTGTTAATAAATTACTTAACCAATTTTTATTTTTCTGTAAATACTTTTTCGTGTACAAAATTGTATCTAAAATTTTTGTGTAGCAACTTTATAGATCAGAAATTAATTATGATGGTATTTTTAATAGCTGACTTTTCAAAATTCTCAACAGTTTTTTAAAAAACTGAGTAAATTTTTTAATTATTAGTGCTTTAAATTTCAAAATATCGTAAAATTGATCATTCACACGAAAATAAAATCGAAATGGATTATTCTGTTAGGTATTAAACTGTTAAACATACTCATTATAAAACTTATAATTATTTTTTTGTATAATTAATTGTAGCTCCATACAGAATCGTGTTAAAGAAGAAATGATTTATCGTTTCTTAAAAATTTAACGTAATCTACCTAGAGTATTCCATCCGAAGATCGAAAAATACTGATGGTGCAAAAGTATACCTGATTTTGTTGTATTTTGATTTAAACGTTTAAAAATTCTGAATAATTATTAAACATGAGTATATTTAAACATAGTTGAGTGTAATATTTGACGCCCTTTATATAATGAATTATAATTAACTACGATAGTTATAGGAAACATTTTTAATTGTATTTGTAATATGTATCATGTGTTAAGTTTTAATTTAATTTAAATTTCTAAATTGTATTCTGGTAATAACAATAAGTAATCAATTTAAATGAAATTATTATAAAGTAAGACATCTACATAACATACTACATGAATTTTGTAGTTAACACAGTTAAAACCATTGAAAACTTGAAACTTGCATGTTTTGTACACCTAGTGCGTTGAAAACTTAATGAATGAAAATCAGTACTCCACAATAATTTGCATATTTAGCTCATATTTCAAATTATAATATATTTATATTAAAAACAAATTTATTAAGTAAAAATTATTTACAGTCAGTTGTTTTTTTTTTTTTAATTCAGTTTTCATTTGAAAACGTGATAATATGTTAAATGGAAAATCTATTATTTGGATTTACATAATTATTAAATTAATAATAAGTATACGTGCTATTCACGGGAAACTGAGTATCACTGTAGGCATTTACTTCACAGTTTTACAGCATTAACCCTTTTTGATTTTACAACATTATAAGCCGTTAAAAGTGTTTGTATAACGAACTAAGAAAAATAAATTCTTTGAATTCAATGAATATGATTACCTGCTCGTAATTTAAATTTTAGACTTGAAACAATTACTCTTCAGCATATATAATGAGACCATCTAAACAAAACCCTTGGATATTAATAACCTATCGATCGGAACGGATTCAGACTGGAGTCAGAGATCATTAGTTATGGTTATTAATTCGTTAGGCGTATACGGTCGTTTTTATGGTGTGTCCTATTAACATTATTATTATTTTTTTTATTTTTAATTAAAATTACCATTTTTATAAATAGATCAGCGAAACTCAAACGTGATTAATATATTATATTAATCTACCTACTGGATAAACGAAACGAGTATAAATAATGAGTGTGCTTATTCCTTAATAACGGATTATTTTCATAACTTCGCATCCGAAACGTTTATTAAAATATTAATAATTAGTTATTAATGCACATTGAGTTTTTACTGAGATAAAATTTTCACGATCAATATGATTGAAATAAAACCAAAAACTCATTTAAAACAGAAGGGTCAAATCGATTCGTCAAATTAGTCTTACGGCTGACTTATGTATTTTATTATAATAATATATAATCAACTGAAGTATTTATATTTTTAAAGAAACAAAACAATAATATTATTATAAAAAAATGAATTCGACTTATTTAACTAATTTTTGGGAATACGCCTTTTTTCGTACGGCGAAAATTAGGTCAAGAAGCTGATGTTCGTCTTTTATGATGCAATTTTCAATTTCGTCCGCTATTAAGAGTTTTAGGATTGGTGATCAATGCTGTATTCTATATCCAACAATTATTCATAATTCATACATTTAAATGAATTAAACAATTTTGAGCCATGGGAAACATGGTGAAGAAAAAATCACCAGGATTTCCATGAACGGTGAGTACTGCAGAAAACGTTGAGAGAGTGTGAGCACAGAACAGCATTGACTCCCCAGTCCCAGACATCTGAAATAACATCAGGGAATATGAACATCACCTTCCTGATTTAATTTTAAATTTGCTAGTACATAGGTCAAAGGTACAGTTTTTGATCGGAATTAGAACATTTTTGTCGAGCTAATAGTTTCAAAAAAATAGCATATACCCAAAATATTTTTTCCAATACCTGTACATTTTTCACATTTTTGAATTTTTTTTTATTGTATAAATTATATAAAACATCAATTATTGATTTTTAAGATATTTGTAGGAAAATTTGGTTGTGCATTTTATATATTTTATTTTAAATCAAAGAAACTAGTGGGTTTACATTAATGTTTATTTGTTTATTTTTTATACTTTCTTTTTTTTTTTTGGAAATACTGTCTGTTTGCATCAGTATGAATAAAAAATGTTTGAAGTAGAGCATTTAGATGGCATAATGCTTGAAAGCAGTCTTTTTTAAAATTCTCAATAGTTCTAGTAAGCATAAGAAATAAAAAAAATTAGTGAAAACGGTAATATTTGCCTTAAAATAGATTTCTATGAAATCGATTTCAGTAATTTAGTCGTTATTGCAAAACTAATAGTTCTAGTGACTTTATACTTTACTCATTGACAATCATAGTCTATTAGAAGCTAAACATTTTTTTTTAGATTCTGAACGAAGTGAAGAAGCTGTTTTTACAATGATGTTTATTTTTTTTTTCTGTATACAACTTTTCGTATAGAAATAATTGTCTAAAAGTTTTGATCAATTATTTTTTGAAACCAGATTTGCCTCCAGATTGTACTTTAAAAAGGTCATTTTTTGAATTTCTCAATTTTTGAATTTTTTTTTTTTTTTGGAAAAAACTACCCAAAATTTGACAAAAACGACTCGGAAACCATCATTTTTTGATCCGAATTTTATGAAAATTTAAACATAGATAGAAAATTATATAAGAAAGATTTTGGCTCAAGAAAATTTTGAAAAAAAAA
>JAIPRM010004172.1:0-23747 GCA_025469315.1 Stegophylla sp. TES_Ste_2020 | reverse complement strand
TGAAGAATTGAGAAATTCAAAAAATGACCTCTTTAAAGTACAATCTAGAGGCAAATCCGGTTTCAAAAAATTATTGATCGAAACTTTTGGACAAGTATTTCTATACGAAAAGTTGTACACAGAAAAAAAAAAAAGAAATAAATAAACATCATTGTAAAAACAATAGCTTCTTCACTTAGCTCAGAATCTAAAAAACATTATTATTATGTATTTTAAATGAGAAACATCTGCAACAATTATTAATACTAAGAAGCTATTTGAACAAAGGGCCAATTTAAGGTATGGGGGCAGAGAGCTAACATATTTATTTGATTGAAATAGTCTTCCTAAAAGGCATTAACCTTATGCAATTTTCAAAAAATCTGGGAACATACATCTGTCAACCTACAACATAAATAATATTATGTATAGATTAAATATCTCTTAAAACCTTGACTTTCTTAAATAGCTGGAAGCTGCAAACCACTGAAAATCAATCGGTCTCATTAGCTTATCCAAAGAAAGTAAATTTTTGACTTTTTTTTAGTATAAACCCCCTGAGGAAAACTATTTTTAAAAAAATTAATAAATTACAGTTGTCTGCAGATACGAATGGCTAATTTTTCATTTGTAATCTGGAATGATTCAAAATTTTGGATAATTTTCTATTTTTTTCATAAAATATATTAAAGATAGTATTGAAAATAGCAATTGAATAAATACAATAAATAATATTCATACATCAGATTAAAACATAAATAAATTAATAATATGCATTTATTTAATTAAGAATTCTCACATTGCACACATTAATAACATTACATTTGAGAACTAAAACTAATATTATAGTATAATATACAATTTGGTATCAACAAAAGATACAAACATAAAAATATCAAAATTTCTGGAATATAAAAAAAATTGTTTTACAAAAAAGTATTAATATAATGTAATTAATTAACTAGATTTACAAATAAAAATTGAGAAAAAAGATCTTATCACTAAATTTAGAATATTTTTGTGCGCATTCAAGGACCTATTCAGCCCAAAATTAAAATCTAGTACCACAATAGTTAACAGGTACTGTTGATTTTAGGGTAATTATAAAACATTATAATATAATCTTAGAATCTAATAAAATAATAATAATTTAAAATATAAAAGTTAATATTTATTTTAATTAACTATAAATTCATTCAATGTATAAAATAATTATAAAAAACAAAATATAAAATTTAATACAAAATAATACTGAAAACAAAACTGCAGTAAAAATATTATTACAAAATTAAAATCAAATCAAATTGCGAAAAATGCAATTAAATAAAAAAAAATATAGATATGGCCCCGATGGATTGAGCATTACATTTGACATTTTAATAAAAAAACAATAATTTATTTTTATTTAACAGTCTTTAAAAAATAATTTTTTTTATACAATTTAGCCACATTCAATTTGTTTTGTAAAATAATTTACTCATAACACATATTTCTTTTTTAAAAAAATAGTACATTTTGTATAATTATGGAAATAAAATCAATAATATAGATACCTAATTGCCAAATTACAGAACTATATTATTTAAAAGATTGAAAACATATTATCGTGCTAAATATAAATATTTATTTGCTCAAATAATAGTTTATAATTTAAAGTATGATTTTCTGGTATTTAAAACTTACCGAAGTTTTTTATAATGTAATTTATAATTAAAATACAACGTTTTCTAGACCAGCGTTTCTCAACCTTTATATTACAATGACCAAAAAAAGATATTCCATTTTTAGCAACCTATTTTTTTTTTTTTTCATATGTACATAATATAGATTAGCAATAAACAACAAATAGTAGAAAAACAATAATATTTAAAGAAAATGCAGCATGGCTTTGCATTTGTTTTTTTTCTTTACTATTAAAAACGTTTAATTGTTTTATCACATTGATTCATAAATACATGTGTATAAACAATCAAATTTTAAAAATTATTCTTAAACTAACGACTAGTTAGTTAACTATTGTCATTGTTGATCTGAAATTATTTTGTCAATTCTTGATTTGATGAAATTTAGCCGAACTTACTTCCACATTGGAAAAATATTTTTGGAATTTTTTTTTTTGATTTCCAATTAATATTGCAGTCAGTATGGAATATTTTATTTCACATAAGTAATTGCAAAAAATATTAACATTTTTAATGCTTCTTATCTTAGCTCCTATCAGGTTAGGTTAATTTTGAACTAATAACTGAAATTGTTATACATTTTGATGCTTTTAAAGATCTGTTATAATATAGCATAATCTGTAGTAAATTCATCAAATGTAATTGTGACAATGATACATATTTTGATAGGATTATGAGACAGATTTATTAATCAATTATTATTTGTTGCTTTTTATCAAAATATATTTGTTTATGATTACAGTGATATATTAGTATTATAGTGATCCTTAATTAGTTGGAGACCCTCAAGGGGGTTATACCCCAAGTTGAGAAACACTATCCTAGATAATATCTACCAAGACTATAGTCATTACTTGACACGAAAAAACTCTACTAAAGTTACAGAATAAATATACAGAATTCCCCAAAAAATACAACTAAATGACAGAAGGAAGAGTAAATCACTGATTATAGTATTTATTATTTAAATCATACTTTGTCAATATATAAAATACATACATGGCATAACTTATATAACACATTTATTAAATTGGAGAACTTTAAAATTAGAACCAGATAGCAATATATACGCATTAAATATCAACCACTCCCTTTCTTATAAAAACAATAGGAATAGACTTTAGGGACTCTGTGATAACTTATAACTATATTATGTTCCTTCAATAGTAGATCATTTTTAGTAGATAAACTTTTTTTATATTCTCACAAAAAACAATGTTTTAAAATTTTTGTCAAAAATACAAATCATTTTGTAGTTTGAAATATTATTTTTAGGGTTGGCTTTGGTCAAATTGTTGTCAAATGTCATTAGTAAACTGTACACTATAGAAATTTATGACCCAATCAACTATTTAAAAAAAAAAAAAATGTTCATTTTAGTTATACACTTTTGCTCCAGTGGATGTTAAATTATTAAATAATTTTATAATTTGTATAAAATAGAACCATCATATGGCTAAATTAAAATAAATGAGGAAAATGGGACAACATATGAATGTAGATCAAGATATTTTTCCATTTATCAGTGTTTTTTTGCTTGTACTTGACTAAACTATTGAGTATTAATAAGAAAAAATGTTACCAGAGAAAAAAAGTAAATAATAGAAATAAATGTAAAACTTCTATAGCTATTTCACTCCTCTTAGTATCTAAAAAATTAAAATACGATAATAATTATTAATCTCTTGTCTCCCCTAAAAAGCTTAAACCCCCTTCCCACAAGTTTGAAAACACTGCATTAGAATTTAGAATGATATAGAAAAAAAATTATAGGTTTACTAAGGAGTAGTAAATTTAATGTGCTCTAGATAACTTATTTATACTCTATAATAATGTATACTGATAAAAATAAATAAGTAGTTTATACTCAAATTCGAAGACTAGAAAATAGTATCTTTGTTTGTCAAATCACTAATAATGTTACAAGGGAAAACATAGTTTAAACAGAGGTTTCAGAGTTCAACTTAAGCACAAACCTATTTGATTTTGGATTGATAACTTCCTCGGTAATACTAAAATGAGGAAGTGTATGTACTGTACATAAAAGTGATAGGTCATTTTGGCGTAGTTGAAACACTGTTCCGTCTTTAAGAGCCCGAGTCAATAGTTCATTACAAATTAAAGACCAAGACTGGAGTGATTTCTGTTCTTTCTCATTCTAAGCAAAAACACATAAATAATTTTAGATAAAATAACAACAAAAAACATTTTATCAACATTAATTAAAATAATTAATTACTTGTAGTACAGGAGATGCACTCAAATAAGGTTCCAAAAATGCTTTTGGTGATGCATCATGAGTTAAACATAAAGCTAAGTGAGACAAAATAGACTCCACCGTATGTCTTGGTTGTTGCCTGGTTACTCTTAAATACTTTTGAAGAGATCGAGCAATAGTTGGAAAAACAGCTTGAGCTGCTTCATATGGATCCATTGCAGAACCACCACCTAAGAATAGAACAATTATTAATGTAATCATTATCTAAATTACAAACAAGTGAATACCAATATTTAATACATTTTAGAATCTTTAAATACTAAGATAATTACCAGGATCATGGTGTGACCGCTTCACATGAGTAAATGCTTCTTCAGCAGCAGTTAAAAGCCTAGCTCTTCGTTTTTTAACACGTCGTTCATAATCGTGTTCTTCGTAAAAACGTTCGTTATGACTAGAGTCACGGCGTCTAGAATGACCATTCATAGTACCTCTTGACTGACTCATTTGGAGAGTATTGCTTCCAATACCCTCAATATCATAAAATTTAAAGCTTGAAGCATTCTTTTTTGACTTTGAAACTGGCAAACGCTCTAGATATGGGTTGTATATGGAAAATTCAGTATAATATCGATCTAGAACCCAAACCGCGGCTCGCTGAATGCTTAATTGACCAATTGGATATGATCGGCTTTCGCCATCAGGACTCCTTACAACCTATAAACATGAAAAATTCACAATTTAAATTAATATAATTATAGGTATAAAAAAATAATAAAGTCAAGTAAAGTCTAAACAAGAAAGCCAGACATGCTTAGGCACTACAGATATTCTTCGCTTCTCGGGACAGATACTCTTGGTGGGTGTGTAGAATTTTAAAGAAACAATAAATCATTTCTTCAATAAGACAATTTTAAATGAAGGAAGTTTATAATATAAAGAATAATAAGTCGTCATTTTTCAACACATCCACCAAGAGTGTCTGACCCAAAGAGCGAAGAATATCCGTAGTTTGAAATATGTCCAGCTTTCTTTTCTATACTTTACTTTACTTTTTGTTGTTTAGTAAAGAAAAGAAAAAAAAATTAGTGAGAAAAATGCTCTAACATTTTTTTTCACGGTTTCAAAATTATCTTGCAACAAAATGTTTCTCATATTACTGCCTATCTATGTTTAAATTTTCATAAAGTTTGGATCAAAGAATGATAGTCTCTGAGTACATTTTGTCAAATTTAGAGGGGTTTTTTCCAAAAAAAAATGAAGTGTTAAAAAATTTAAAAAAAATGACTTCTTTAAAGTACCAACTAGAGGAAAATCCGGTTTCAAAAAATTGCTGTTTGAGACTTTTGGACAAGATCTATATGAAAAAGTGTATACAAAAAAAAAAATAAAATAAAATAAGAAATAAATAAACATCATTATAAAAATACTAGCTTCTTCACTTCTCTCAGAAACTAAAATGAATCTGATGCTAAAAATAGGTGTTGACATTTAATAAATAGAAAATTGTATTGAGTAAGGGCAATGCCAAAAACTAAAAAATTTCACAGAATGTGTATTTAAGTTTTCAGTACATCCTAGTAAGATAAAATAGAAAAGTATGTCAGCAACAATACTAATCTTATTCTGGTTATCTATACTTTTGTCCATATAGTAAGTTCCCATATAAAACTCAACACAAAGTAAAATGTGGAAGTTCAATTAATGTGTAAATCACAAGGCTGCAACAAACCTATTTATTTCGGCATGTCTCCTAGGTCTCCAAGTTCAATTTAAGGTTAAATATAATGTTTAAGTATTATACTTGTTACACATTTAAAAAAAATATTTTATAGGATGGATCATCAAAGAAAACATTTTGTACTAGTAATTAAATAAGTCAATAAAATTAATAATGCAATATTAAGAAAAAACAACTCAACAATAATATTATGAAAGCTAATATCATAACATACATATTGAAACTGAATAAAACTATTTCTTGCTTTAGAGAAGGAAAGTATGAGATATCAAAGGGTTTTGGTTAGCTCTTACTTGTTGAAAACTTCTGTTTTCTTAAAATAAATAGAATGAGAACATTGTTGTAATGTAAATAAAAAGTTTTTAATTTTTTTAGTGTTTACTATTAATTACCAACATGCTTGAAATTGCCGTTGTTTATGTTTTAGTCTTTTACTAAGAATAAACAGACTTAAATTTATGGTAATGGAATTCTTTATTTATCCTAACAATATAACTATTCTTACTATATCATATTCAAACTAATTACAAATGTTTTTACTAAATAAGATCTTTTAAATTCATAGTTTAAAGTTAGTATTAACATTTATTTAGACTTTCAGTCTTGCTTTCTACAAAGACCTGAGTATTAAATTTAATTCTAACTTATTAATTAGATCATTAGCTATCACAGATCACTTACTTGTTTATTAATGAAAAATAATACATACCTTTATATAGAAGACTGGCTGAAGATGCCTTATTTCAATTAATACTATGGCAACATAATGTATACAGAGTAGGCAATCACAGAGAGATGAAGAATAGGATACTAAGGCACGATACTCAAGTAAATCTTCACCTGTAGCTGTAGCTCGAACTCCTATAAATCAATTTAGCACACAGAACCAATATAATTTATCACTTATAATATTTTAAAAACTTCTAAATTACTAATGTCTAACAATCTCTTTAAAAATATTTATATTTTATGATAGTTTTTTTTTTAAGATTATATTAAAATTGATGTAACTACCTTCTGTGACTTGGACCACATAAAAGAGCCAAAATGTTCCACAGCAAATTGATATCAATGCCAAGACAATTGCTCTAAAAACATAAATTCGCGGCATTGTTGCTTTAAAGGGACGTAGGAAAATTGCCCATGATGCCACAGCCAACAAAAACATCTTGAATGCCAGTGAAACCAACACTCCTTTACATTCTGCACCACAATTCAACAATGTTTCTCTTTGTTGAGGACTAAGATTTGTAGCGACAGGACTAAAAACACCTGAGTTAAAAAATAACAATAATATAAATTAAAATGTGTTTATGATAACAATAACAAGGTAATAAATGGTATATAAGACACTATTATAAAAATATGTGACATTAGTAAGCATATTATATTTATGTATGTCATATTTAGTAGTCTTCTGTGAAACATACAATTTAGACATCATGTTTTATACCGGTAAGTCTACTTAATTCAGAAGAACATGGTATATGTTTCCTTAAATATACAGCATATTAAATAAAACTATATATGATAATCACAACCAAGCGCACCCTTACCCCCATTGAATGAATATATCTAAAAATTATATTCGAGAAGTACCATGATTACTATGACTAAAAAATAAACTTAATAGTTTAGTCATATTACATATCTAGAAGGATCTAAAAATAACTCCTAAAAGTCAATTCACTACTAATTAAAAAAATATAAGATTTAAAAGTTATATTTATACAAATTATATTGTTATATCCCATAAATATAAGAACTTACTAAATTTATATAATAGACACATTAATATATATTAAGTTGCATTGTTTATCTTTTACTAATAAAAATATTACTATCATTTTTAAAAAATTTAAATTTAGCCAATAAACCCTAAAATTCAGTTCCTATTTTAGTAATGTTTTCTTCACACAATAATATTTCAACGTTAGTTCTAAACAGATACCAAAAATTTTTTTTGACTAGGAGTTTAAACAAAACATGCAGCTTAGATGCAAAACAAAATATTTATACCAATACAAAATAAACAAACAAAAAAGTTAGTACTTCTATAATATTTCAGTAAAGTATGTATTATCATAATACATATATAACTAAAATATTAACTTTAGTGCAAGGAATAATTGGGGCATTATATAGTGTAATTAAAAGTGTATAAAATACCGTGTGTATCAAAAGTCTTCATTCAATTTCAAAAATTTATATTTATTTTAAAAATGAAGATATAAGAGTGAAATAAAGTAAAATAAATTATTAAAATAGTCAAGTTTTATTTACTTTGATCACAAATGTTCAATATAACCCCCACCAGTCGCTCGACAAACATCTATTTGGTAACCAAATTCTTCTCAAACGTTGCTGATCATATCTGGTGTCACGGCATTAACAGCATCTGTGATTCTGATTTTAAGCTCTTTCAAGTTTGTAGGTAATGGTGGTACGTATACTTTCTCTTTTACGTAGCCCCATAAAAAAAAATCACACACTGTGAGGTCAGGGGAACGTGGTGGCCAGGGATGAATCGCGAAATCGTCATTTCCTTTACGCCCAATCTACCGTTGAGGGAGTACAAACTAACGGTTCCTAGTTCACTACCCATTACGTTATTTATCAACTAGATAACTTAAAATAAACTTGATTATCTGATCTTTCCATTAATACATTGGTCATTAACCTGTGATTAACCGTTACCGAACTATATCAGTTTGTAATCGGATGAAGACTTTTGATACACCGTGTATAATATCATTAAATTACCTAATTTTGGTAAAACTAGCATAGCCAATGGACTAAGAAAAGCTACTAAAGACAAAAGTCCAGTCATAGTAGTAGCAATATAACGATGGCACAATATAGGAAAAGCACTTTTTTGCTCAGTATCTGGCCACAAAGCACCCATTTCTTCCATTGATCCAGACTGTACTGAAGTATTACCAGTAATTGCTGTAGTGTTTTCACCCCAGTTTTCATCCTAAAAAAAACATTATTTTAAATAATTTAAAACAAAAATCAAAACATTTTACACTAACATTATCATGACTTATTGAAATATATGTTTTTGTAAAACATTAATAAGTAGGTATACAATACAATTTTTGTTATATATTTTTAAATTAGTCTGTTTAAATTTTAAAAAAATAATGATTTAAATAAAGAACATTAAAGACATATAAAACAATAATGGTAAAAAAAATTAAATAATATGTGTACAAGAAAATAAAATTGAATGTACCTATCTATTATTTTATTTCTATCAATATAAATTAGGAAACAAATACAATTTGCATTTAATAGTTGCACAGAAAAACAATTTTGTAGAAAAAAATTGATTATAATTAAACAATAATTACTTGAGGCAATATTTGTACTTCAACAAGGTCTTGGCCTTCTCTTGTATCATCTAACATGACAGTAGTTTGATATGGTGCCATAGTTGTTTCATACGGATTACTTAAACAGTCAGAATATTTGCGAGCACTCCGAATGTTGTTTCTACACATAAATATAAGACATTCTAAATATAAATGAACATAGACAATGTGTAAAAAAATTAATATCATACTTATAAGTATTTAATCTATGATTGTCACCAGATTTTGGAATGTGACTCTTGTATTTGGATTTGGAACTATATTCGCTCATAGACCTAATAGACTCGGTGTCCATAATGACAACCCAAGGCTATGTACATCACCTATAAATGACAAAAATATAAATAAACAACAAACAAAAATCACAAGAAAAAATGACAATTTTGTTTACTACAAAAATTAAAGAACAACATTTTAATTGCTTTTCTTTAAGATGATTTAAATATGGGTACCAAAAGAAATGATTTCAAAAAGCTTAAAAATTAAATCAATAAATGCATTTATTTTACTTTAAGTTCGCAATTACCTTTTATTTTCAATCATTCTTGGAAACTCGAGGGAAGACTGCACGATTTATGGTGCACTTACACCATAGAGCATGACTTACTCTATGACATACACTAAAATTGTAACTATTTTGTTTACATAGTCTGGTACATCATAAATTATATAGCTATCTAGCCTGGGGTAGAGAACACTATAAACAGTGGGTACTACATAGACAGTGTATAATGACCTCAGTATGAAATGATTTTGTGATTGATATTTTAAGGTTACGTCACTGGAGCAGAAATTTCGCGTCGGTTTTTCTGGCACCCTGCTGTTGATAATATATTCTGTGATAATGTCAAACCGCTTAATTTTATTAAACGATAGAAAACATTTAAAATATTAAATAATACTTATTGTTATTGCTCAGTGCTCAATCATAAAAACTTCCTGAAGCAAACCAATTTAATACAATCAAATTTAATTTAAGTTATATAATTAACAATACAAATAAAAATATAAAAATGTAAAAATAGTTTAAAAACATATACACAATAGAGGGAACTTGGCATCTTTAGCCCCTATACACTACTCAGGGTGGGCTTTAAGGTAGTGCGAGTTGTGCCATGGCACAGAGCCCCGCAGCTTATTAGTGAAAACAAATTAATTGGGTATTAATTTAACAAGTTAGGTAATTAGTAATTAGTACAATAATATATTATAAAATACATTCGTGAAAAATTGGCCTATTTACTTTTCTACCAGTATATCATAAATGAATAGTTAGAATAGTTCAATCATTTTAAAGTGTATTATGAATAAGGGTGGCCACAAAAAAAATTGGTTGAGGAGAGGAGGTAATGTCAAAATCTACCATTTTAAGAGCTTATTCCTCGATTTTTATTTAAAAATTTAGCTCTTTGATTTTTAAAAACTTCTATTATTTCCAAGCTAACTATCATACTACTCAAACACTCGAATCAATTCCTAACACTTAAAATAATTTGTTATAAAAAATACATCAAATATATAAAGAAAATAATATTTTATTTAGTAGTAAATTATTTAATATACAGTCATGTCACACCAACTATACAAATGAAAATACGTCATACAAAAAATATATAATTTATAGTATTTGGTTATTTCATTGCTTGTTTTATATCTTCCCATCGCTGATACATTATTATATAAACTGATTATTTTATTTCATTACTATATCAGTGCCTAGTGTTTAAGTAGAACGAAACGTATTCATGTTTTCAAGTATTCATGTAATGATTCAGAATCATTGATAGGATTTAACTCGGACTGTCTCAGACTCACACCAAAGTAACACTTAAACATCCACTAATTAAGCCCCACAAAAACTTATTTAGCACATAGCCCCGATATTTACTTTATTTTTAAATTAAAAATCGGGATATTTAATTTTAGGAAATCCTCCAACCATTTGAACCGTTTACCTATAGGCACAACTATATGAGGGTTTGGGAGCATAAGCGTAGCCAGACATTTTTGGCAGGAGGTGCAAGTACAATATTTGTACACCCATCCCCAACATTTTTTTTCAAATTTAAGTAAAAGTAGTAAAATTTTCACGGTATCGATTTTTGTAATTTAGTTACAACTCCAAAACTAATAGTACTAGAAATATGAAATTTTCTCCTAATATCACCAATAATAACAATGTAATACATACTGAAAATAATATGACCCTCTTAGGATTAATATTGAACTTTGAAAATAACTCATATTTCTCAAGTTTTTTCCTTATACAATTTTGCATTCTTGATAACATAAACTAAAAATTTAATACAAGTTTATTAAGTAATAAGTTAAATAGCCTTGAAAAAATCTCAAAAATTGTTTTTAAATCTTTTTTTAGATTCTGAAAGAAGTGAAGAAGCTTATGATTTTACAATGATGTTTATTTTTTATTTTTTCTTTCTGTAAACACTTTTTTGTATAGAAATACTTGTCCGAAAGTTTCGATCAGTATCTCAATAGAACCGGAATCACACCCAGATGGTACATTAAAGGGGTCATTTTTCCAATTTCTAAATACTTTTTCCAAAAACAGGGAAAAACTGTCGAAAAATTGGCAAAATACGCAATTACCGAAATTTCCGTAAAACTGAAAATTACTTTCAGACATTTTGAAATAAAGCTTTTAAATTGTAAAAAGTACAATGAAAGACACAATTTTAATAAAATTAAGCTATTTGGCTAAGGATATTTATTTATCAATGGATATAATTATATTTACTAATATCTTATTTATGTGTCTAGTTTATATGATCAATTAAAATTATGGAGGAACATTATATATATATATATATAATATTTAAATTTAGATTTGACCTTCTGCCCACATCAACCCACTCACACCTCTTAATATTCATAATATTAATGTTCTTGTTTCTTTCTAGTGAGTCGAGCTATACTGATTTTTATAGAAGATTTACCAGATAACAATACTTTTGGAAACATACATAATAGCTAAATTTAATTTGTAAATTACATTTTCATGGATCAACAAGAAACATTACAAACACCAGTTGGCGAAGATGCAACATGTGGGGCTGAGAGGTTACTTTTTACTTTGTAAAGTAATTTTGAGAATAATTTAACTTTTTACAATTTGTGATATTTTGCAGAAGCATGTCAACCCATGCCAGAGTGTCGACCGGTCATTATTCTCGGAATAATCAAAAACCAACAGTCGTGACCAAACATTATGGTCGAAGGATGAAATTGAACTGTAGACATGGGTATAATATTTTAATTTTCCCAGATGGAACTGTATCCACTTCTGATGATGACGTAGACAACCATTGTATCTTGGAATTCACATCAATGTTACCTGGTCATGTGCGTATAAAAGGAGTACATGCTAATTTGTTTTTAGCAATGAATAAAGATGGAATGCTTTATGGAGAGGTAGAATTTTTAAAATTATATTAAAAATATTTTTTATTTAACTATCGTATGCATTTTAGCCTGATCCTACCAAAAATTCTACGATTTTCATTGAACAACCCGAAGGCCCTTATAGTGCATATTTATCTTTAAAGTACCGTCGAAAAAAATGGTATATAGCAATAAAAAAAAATGGAAAAATCAAGTTGGGTCCAAACACCAAACGAGGACAACACGCCACACATTTTTTGACAATTTTTGTGTAACCAAAGTCATAATATAAACATGTATTTTTAAAATTTCTGTGAATTAATTTTTCTTAACACTTTCTATTTTTAAAAATGTTCCTATACACGTATAATTTTGTCGACTATTTTGTTCTCATTCATGCTAAAGTCAAAACACTGTAAAATTTTCATTTTTGTTTTTATAACGACCAATTGAAAACATTAATATTATATTATTCAAAAAAGTCAATACAAGACAATTTTTTATAAAAGAAACAATGACTAGATAAATAAATTTGTTCAATTTGAAAAACTTTTAAATGTTGATTGTCAAAAATTAAGATTTTGAACTATGTGTGTTTAGCATGAATGGGAACTGTACGTAATTTATTTAAATACGCATTTGTTAAAATTTCTCCCCCTTTTTTTTTACACCAAAATATTGAAAAATGTTTGCTACCCCTGGTATATACTGTATACAACAAAATTAATTGTATTTTGCTGGTTTTTGTTTAAGTTAGACTAAGTACACAAAATAACACTAACATGTTGGGTGTTATTAACATATTTACTATACATTTAAAATATAAGCTTACATGTATATATAATTATTTATTGTGAAAGAAAAGAATTGAAGCAATAAAATTATATGAAACTAATATAACATAAAAGCTAGGTCAATAATGTTTTATAACTAATAATTAATATTACATAATTTGTTTATATCAACTATCAATAATCTGTTTTATAACATTTTTCATTTTATTGTTACAATAAAAAATGTTACTTTTTTTTTTTGTACATTAATCTGGCCACTGTCATAGATAATATTGAATATGAAGTTCTTAAATATAGTTATGGATTTAAATAATTGAAAACAACATATATTTATATAATAAAAGATAAATAAAAATTAAAGCAATGACAATATTCAACATTCGTAAAAAAAAATGTAATTTAAACACATTTCAAATTAAATAAATTTAATACTGATGATGAGATTCATATATGATATAAATAGCTTTGTTATTTGTACAAAAAAACATTAAATTAAATATTTTCTTTATTAACAATATATTGTAATTTTAATGGAATGTAAAACTAAATTGAACATAAATAGAATGTGTTAATAGTATGTATAACATGTAACATAATAAAATGTGTCCATAAAATATCTTTTGACATCATTGAAGTGAAATGACAACTCTCTATTATAAACAATTTCCTATTGTTATAATTTATGATATGAAGTAAATAAAAGTAAAGAAAACAATAAAAATAAACAGTGCTTGAATTGGCGGAGGAAGTGTGTGAGGGGATTACCCATTATATTTTTTAGATATTTTAGCATCCTACAAATTTTTCAAAAATCCCTCCATGGGTATGTGAGACAATTTTCAGGAACGCTATTCTTTTTAAACTATATGTCCCTCTTTTAATTTTTTTCCAATTCAAGTACTGGAAATAAACACAGTAAATAAATTATTAACTTTAACAAATAAAGACCAATACTGGTATCAAGTATGTATTGTTTAATACAAAATATTAAATTATTCTTAGACATGATGAGTTTAAATATTTATAATAACTTTTAAGAACCACATTTTTGGTTAAAATGTAATAGGTATGGTGATATAAATCAATGAAGCTTTGTGCGTGATGTAATCTTTTTAGTTGAATTAATTTGCAATGTTTATGGCAACGAATAAACAAAATATTTATGTAAAAAGAATGTATTCATTTTTTTTTAACTCTAGGAGAAGTTGTCTGGAATACACTAGAAGCAGACATGAGATTTTCAATATATTGGCCAAGCACTTGGTTTTCAGATCGTAATTTCAGGTTTTCTTCTTTTACACTATCTACACGTTGAGATAAATCTACAGAAAAGATATCATATATTATTAAATATTAGTCCTAAATAACAAGTAGGTAGTTGAAATTTATGTAATCATTTACCATCCAAAGTATTTTGTAATTCTAAAACTTGAGTGATAAGCCTAGCTTTTTCTTCCAATTCATCAGGACTCATATCAGGATCTAAACCTATGAGTAAACAATTGTGTTAATTGTATTATTAATTATTGTGTTACACTACAGATAGATGGTGATTGAGCTATCAATAATTTAACAAGAAAAACCATTTCAAATACAAAAATTCACAAAGACATAAAAAGAACTCACTATTTCTGCTTGGACTACTACTGCCATTTGTGAATGATGACTGTAACGAATCCATACTTTGATTGCGTACGATGACGTCAGAACATTGAGATATTTCTTGGTCATCGTGTATAATGGCTGTGCGCGAAATATAAATAAATATTAAGGATAAAATTGATGTTCGACTACGAAAGAAACGTTTAATTTGTACCTTGCGGATCGTCATCGGCCAAAGGGATGTGATCCTCTGGCGACTTGTCTTTGTCGTCATCCATCGTCTGTTTACGCGTTTAATAAACCTAACACCAACACATTGATCAGCGCAACTGGGCTTTTGACTAGATCGCGAGATTTGATAACGAACAGAGAGTCTGACGGAAAGTCAGTAAAAATAAAAAAATACCTAAATAATATTTACATTTTTTTTCACCCACATCAATACGTCTGGACATCAAAATTAATAATTATTATTATTTTCCTTCGATAGTGATAACCATGGCCAAGCTAATATATTTAGCCATGGTGATAACGAGGAGAAAGAGAGTCAAGTGGAGATAATGATGCATACGAGACAGGTGTACCGTTGCCAACACAACGAAACGCGAGAAAAACATAAACATCCATGCGCTATGTTATTGCGCTTAAGTGTATTACAATAATATTAATGACAATGAATTTCTTCACAACAAAATAACATTATCTGACGACGACGACGTGACTACCGAATAGCCCCCAGAACAACGACTACCAGTACCGTCTGCTGCTGGTAGTCCGTTGACCGTGGTAGTTGTGTCACACACCAAATCGAAGGGGACACGCGCGTCTTTGTTTCTCTGCGTTTTTTTTTTTTATTTTATGTTTTTTTGTTCGGTTTTCTCGTCTGGTCTCGACTCTCGAGCGCCCTTTTCTCGTCCATCCCCGGGGTTGACAACGACCTTCGTTGTTCCCGTCCCTGAAAATTCACGGATAACTGCTGCACCCGAGCACGGAGTAAGTACTCGCGCGCGCACGTAACTATTATAAGTAAACGAATTACGACGATCGCGAACGGCGTGTTCGTTACACATGCCCTCCGTACATAATATTATGACGTAAAATTAATAATTCGCGCGTAGTATTCCAACGCGTACCGATACGGTATAATGTAGAAGGAAATTGATGTGATATACCGAAGTAGGTACGAGCGCGCGTAATCCTTTGTATCGTATTGTTTTGTTTTTTCTCGTCTATACTGTTGCTTTTTCCGTGGACCAACCACGTACACTCGCGTTTTCCGTCAAGTCTGGCCCGGGTTTTCTGCGTCTAGGAAAATCGACTCGAGAAAACGTCACGTCCGTCCGGTCGTCCAAGGCCCGTTGCCATTTGTTCACGATAATTTGTTGTACCATTCCGTGGCTACGACGTTACGTGGTTCGTTTATTCCGTCGTGATGCCGTGTCCGACGCGCCATAACAATAGCTTGTAAACGATACCCGATTTGACGTCTTTATTCGTTATTGTTGTTGATGTCGTTTTAATTGTTCACACGCAGCGAACGCCGCCGTCTCACAAATGTCATGGCTGTGTTCGACGACATACAGCGGTACGACGAGGAGATCGCTTGCACGTCCATGGACGAAGCGTACCTAACGCACGTCCAAGATCCAATACTCATCAGAGGCATTGGAAATCTCACCGTGTAAGTAACGCTTGAACGCCGCGATAAAATATCTATCCTCGGACAGCGTGGAGTCCTTATTGTTGTCGCGCACATAATAATGTCTCCACGGTCGTTTTCAACATCATTTGTTGCGCAATCATCTATCACAATTAATTGCAGTTTTATCAAATTAAATTTTTCTACGGAAAGAACTAGGTACCTCTGCAAAGGTCTTTTGTGGCATTTTGTCATGGCCTAAACTTTTGAAAATTTCGTATTGCACTTTTATTATTTGAGTCCCTCTCTCTTCAAAAAAAAAAAAAAATCATGATATATTTTTTAAATAATTATTTTGAAGTTAAAACTTGTCATTTTGTCTTATTATTCCGAAAATAAAGACTAAAAACACACAGTTTTTTTACACCCTGGTTTTGGTAGATGGGAAAGTAAAACAAAAATTTTGATGTTTTTAGATTAAGGGTCTCCAATCTATACAAGTCATAGACCTATCAATATTTTTTAACCGGCCTGCTCAGTAAAAAATATTACAGTGTATATTTTTTGAATAACTTTTTTCATGTAATATTTCTCAATCCTTTAATTGATATTAGTCCCAATGTGGAAACGTATCTCAAATTAGGCCCGTAGCAATAAAAAGGTTGGAGACCCTTGTTTTAGACTATTAAATGTTGGGTCATAAATCATAATTCATTGAATAATAGATAAATAATTTCAGAAATTAGCATTCTGAATATTCATTTAGTTATTGATAACTCTGATAAACTATTTTTTATTGTACGTGAACTTAAAACTACATACAAGTCATTGTTTTATTTTTTTATGGACTGTAATAAATGTATTATAGGTTGTTAAAAATAATTATATATTTCGCTTTGATAAGTTTTTAAATAGGAATATATTATCGCTCATCTTGAAAAACCTATGTGCAAAATTAGGCAAAATGAGATGTTGGTATCCCTGGGTTAAAAAAAATTGTCGAATAAAAAATACTCCAATATGCTACCATTACTGTAAATATCATTGCTGTCATTACTGAAAAATTATTTTATTTATCTTTTTTTTGCATAGTGTTCTAAAACTTTTCTGAATAATCTCCTATGTTTAACTATTAACTAATAAACAATATTTCAAATAGGTAATAATAAAAGGTATATTTATTTTAGATTTTGAATAAAGTGAAGAAGCTAGTGTTTCTACAATGATGTTTATTTTATTTTTTTTTTCGTATAGATTTATTTGTCCAAAAGTTTCGATGAGCAATTTACCATTAGTTGGTACTTTAGATACGTTATTTTTTAAATTTCTTAATTTTTCAATTTTTTTGGGGAGAAAAACTGCCCAAAATTTGGCAAAAAAAGACTCTGATAATGGAGAAAACTGAATGGTTATAGCAAAATGTTAATTTTAAACAACATAATTACTCAATAATTGTAGGTAGTTTACCTACTAGTAGATACAGTATTACAGTATTTTTAAATGCCAAATGCATTTTGCATAATTATTTATAGGTACTTTATACCTCTGCACTAGTGTTTACTCCTTAATACCTACAGATTGTTTATAAAACATTTTTTATATGAGGTACAAAATCTCTTATTATTTTTCATTAAGGAAGCTAATTGTTAACTATGTTCTGTAAAATTTTAAATATTATTAAAAAACGTCTACTTCAAAATTCAATCCCTATTAAGAGGGTCCGATTTATACTTGATAAAGCCCTAAGCTATTT
Source organism: Stegophylla sp. TES_Ste_2020 (assembly GCA_025469315.1). NCBI lineage: Eukaryota > Metazoa > Arthropoda > Insecta > Hemiptera > Aphididae > Stegophylla > Stegophylla sp. TES_Ste_2020. Next base: position 5,560 of record JAIPRM010004172.1, on the reverse strand, counting down.
GAGTGTGGGGCCCTTTTATAAATCCAAGTATTATATGTCAATACCAAATAAAATTTTCAAATACCTAGAAGGTTAAACTGAAACAATTAATATGTATATAGATAGTGAAATAATAAATCTTTAACAATTTCCACGCCACCATAGGTATTCTTTGTTCCTGAGGTGAGACTTAGTGGGTGTGTTAAATTTTAAAGAAATGATAAACCATTTCTTCAATATAATGATTCTATGCAGAGCTTTAGTTTATATATGACAGTTTTACTTAAAAAATTTAGTTTATTATTATTACAAAAAAATGTATTTTTCACTGAGTCAGTTCTATATCCCACAATTCATTGAGTATTAGTTGTACCCAAATTTTTATTTTTATCAAAAAGTAGTGCATTTTGTCAATGCTTCTAATATCTTTTTTACCTTGTATGATTGACACATATAAATAAATAGTAAGTTGAGTGGTATAAAACTATATATAACTATATCTATAACACTGATATAAAACTATATTTGTAATGAAAATGATATAACCAATACAAAATTATAAGTTTATCCATATAAGAGTATATTTACATTATTGCCACTAAAAAATATAAATTTACATTTATAATTAATGTTGATATATTATGTTTATATTTAAGTACTGCATTTTTTATCAGCTTGTATAAAGTTCTGGGTTAAACATTTCTCTGCATTATGTAAATCTTATTTTAATAATAAATATTAAAATAATTATATTGTTTTTATTTATTTATCGTACAGTTTTGGATTGAGTAGCAGATTTCAGTCAGAATTTCCAAGTGCTCTTGTATCACGTGTAGCTCCTGAAGAATTTGAAGAGACAATGGGACGAATCAATTCAGTTTTAAAGAAAAGCTTACCAATGAATGCTAAATGGTTGTTTTGTGGATGTATGTGTTGCTGTTGTACTCTTGGTTGTTCACTTTGGCCTGTTATTTGTCTTAGCAAAAGGGTAATTACTTTTGATCAATGATAATTAATAAAGTTACTGAAATTATTTTACATTATAATTTAAATTAATTCTGTTTTAGACGCAGCATAGTTTAAATAAATTACTTGATTGGGAAAATAATCATCTTTATCATAAGATTGGTTTGCATTGGAGATTAAACAAGCAAAGAGTGGATACTTCTTCTATAACAGAATATGTAAGTTTTAAAGTCATCAATAATTTATTTACTAATGTTATTTATTACTTCCTTACTATTTGTACAATACTTCATAAACTACTCACTCTGAAAATGTGATATTTGAAAACGTGGTTGTATCTATTATTATGTGTAGTATACATTGTATACTCAACTGTGTTATCCTACTAATAATAATATAAATAAGAAAGTGTGTTTATTGGTTTCTTTTTCTTTCAACGACATCATTACTTTTTACATAGAGATAGTTTATGAGCCCAAATGTCTACCTTTTATTTCATAAAAATTCATATTTTTAGAATAGAGATTTGGAATATAATTCTATGATAACATCTTCATACTAAAATGGTTGAAAAAATTTTGATGAAATCAAGTGTGAAGGTCTTGGAATAACAAAAAAAGGATAATTTTTTATCCAGGATAAATGCATAGTTCCTATGGGATAGTTATTTAGGATTCCATTTAGAACCATGAGAGGAAGTTGTAGGTAAAAGCTAGTTGTTATAATATAAACATTAAATATAGGTGGTACTTGATTCTATTATTATTAAGCTACATTTCAAGTACTTAAACATGAAATTATTTAAATCTGAAGTCTGCACTTTCAATTTCTAAATGCTTATTTTTGTTAAATGTCTTCAGTGTTAGGAAAGATGTTAACAAATGTATTTATATACAAGATAAATTAATTTCTTATTTATTAATTAAACTTAAAAATAAGTAAATGTACACTATTTACAATTTAAACACATTAATACCATGCAACTAAATTTATCTACATAATTATGTCCATTATAAACTATTGTATAAATTAAATAAAATGTTATATAATTTATAAATTCAACATGATTTTAATAAATTACTTTTATATGTAATGACAGATATTAATAATCAATGTATAATAATTTTATTCAAAAGAATGTAATTGTGTAACTGTCACACAAGACAATAAAAAGAATATTGTGCACTGTACGCTGATGCACCATTTATTTATGCTTATTGTTGAATGTAGTATGTACTTAAAATTATTGTAGAGTTATCGAGTTATTATCTATTATGGATTAAAAAAAAAAAAAAAAAAATGTAGTTTAATATTTTGAATAAAGTAAAGAATATATTGGTTTTACAGGGATAGCTTTTTTAGTTGTGTATTATGTTAATTACTAGGGCTGTAAAATTGTAGGAAAATTTATTTTTTTTAGCTGATTATTAAGTATATATTTCTTGACAAAAATTTTGGGTCATATAACAACAAATTCAATTTTGAAACTTATATTGCGTTTTTGGCGATCTTAATTCATTTGCCTTTTTAGGTAATCTTTTTCTTAAATTCATTTTATGATATTATTTTTTTTTTTAATTTTGTTGATTAACATTAAGACAAATATTTTTTAGTTAACATGAACTATAAGTACTGCATATTTATATTTTATAAATAATATTGTTTTTAAAATATTTTACAGAAACTGTATAAGTGTGTGAGTATTACAACATTTTATTTGTCGTGGTTCGATAAGATAAATTAAAATCGTAATTAATTCAATTCAAATTCAATCAACATTTTTACTATTACTTTTCAAATATAAAAATTATTTTTACAAACAACAGTACGACAAGTTTTTGAATTATTCAAATAGATTTTCAGTGTATTTTAAAATAATTTTAAGTGTGTTTTTGAGATTTTAAATGATTTTTATAAGGATTTTTACTGCATTAAATTCACAGCCTTCTAATAATCACATATCATATATATATATATATAATAATCATTTTTTCTAAATAAAATTCATCTGGAAGTTCAGTAAATACAAAATAAAAATGAAATTTATTTTTATATTATTATTCATATTGAAAAAAAAAGTCGCACTAAAAATTTTCTTTCGCCAAAATATTTTTCATATTCTACATATATTTAAATTTTCATATAGTTTGGATTAAAAAAATATAGTTAATTTAAATGCACTTTTTGTCAGATTTTAGGTACTTTTTCCAAAATTTTGAGAATTGCAAAAAATGACCTCTTAAAAGTACCACCTAGAGACAAATTCTAATTCAAAAAGTTTTTAATTGAAACTTTTGGACAAGTATTTCTGTACAAAAATGTTTACAGAAAAAAAACATCATTGTAAAAATATTAGCTTCTTCCCTCTAGCCAGAATCTAAAGATGAAATTTGATTGTTATAAATTCTTTATCACTTGTTCCTGGTTACATATATAAAAACATGGACTTATTCAATTTTATAACATATTAATTATGCTATGAAATGTGTAATAAAGACAGCAATAATTAGTCTTAGATGTCATACATTAAAATTTAAACAATCACTAAATGTTATTTTTTTATGAATATTTAGTCATTATTTTCAACTAATTTATTTGTACTTTCTACTAGTAGCACTGTTACTTTTTATATTTAAATCTTGAGATGTCTGGGATGTTTATGCAAGTGATTTATTACTATTTAACTATTTATTAAAATTATAATTATCAAATTTTAAAATGTTTATGTTATTTGAGACTGTGTACAAATTGAGTCTTATTTGACTACTGTAGTAAACCGGCCATCAATCGATGACGCGTTTACTAATTTACATAATAATTACGTACACATGCCATTCTCTACATACCTTCACTTTTACATCCTTTTCCCAAATAACCTCGTATGTATTATTAGAAAGGGTAAAACAGCGCTCATAGTTCTTGTATAAATACGAGCTCTGTTGAACCTCAAAATTAGACTTAAGTTATCCCAGCCTCGAACACTACCTGGTCGTGTAGCCCGCGCGCTTCACATCGCCGCCAGCTCTAGTGCTCCTTATTCTTATTGTCTCAGGCAGTTATTTACTTACTGTCTTCAAAATTCTATGTCATTAATTTTTAACAAATATTATTCTTTTTTTGAAACTAACAAATGTATTAATAAAAATCATTCTTTACTAAAGTGTTTAACTTTTTACTTTTTACCTATTCCACATTCACTACTCGTGAAACCCGTCAGAGCCGTCAGTATAATAAATATATAAAGTGGTAGTAATTTCGCTAGCCGGGATTACTACACAACTTTTTGGTGTCAGAAGTGGGATACAAAGTATTAATTAAAGAACAGAATAAGAAAAACACATTAAGCCTCAATTGGTCAGGACCTTTCGATGTAATTAAAATACACGATAACGAAAACTTAACTATTCAAAAAGGGAGACGTGAATATCGACTTCGCATTAATAACGTAAAAAAATTTAACAACTGACCAACACAAATTATTTCTTTATTTTATAATTTTATTAATCCTTATTTTTAATTTTTTTTTTGTTCTTTATTAAACATATTATTATTTCTAGGTTACACACAAATCGATATATAATTATTGACTTTGAATTTATGAAAATAAATCGTAACAGTAAGTTATTAGTATCGGGCGCTATTACTTCCAGTAATCCAAAACGAATCGTTACGAAACTCGAAGGACCCATACTGCATCTCGATAGTGTTACAGTTACTATTAAAGTAGCCAGCACAACTCAAGTTAATCAGGCCGTGTTAAAAACAGCTTGCATATTTAAGGGAGAACCTACTAAATTATACCCCATTCTAGGAGAAGTGTATGATAGTCAACATACCACAAATCCAAACTTAACACGGGAAACTATTAACGATTACATTAACTTAAATGGCTGGAAAAATATTATTATAGTGTGGCAAGGAAGTTCCTACATAATTATTTTAAACCAATTAAAAATTTCTAACCCAGTCCTTAACTTAAGGATTTGGGACATTTCTGGGAACAACCATTTCTTTGTTCAATTATTAGAAGGAAAACAAATAATAGCTGAACAACCAGTAGGGTATTTTAAAAAAAATGGACGTTCCTTAAATTTAAAAGAAGCTCATGAACAAGTATGTAACTTTCCACACTCTGAGATTATCAATGCCCATGACCCTTGTACAGACGTCATATGGACAAGATGTATTTTCAATTATTTGATGAATTCTATTATCCCTTAATTATTTTTTTCTTTATATATACATACATATAACTTAATCAACATTATTATTATTATATTATTTTTTATATTATTACTTTTCAGACTTTTACTTACCTTTACTTACTTGCAACTCACCACCAGTACGACTACAATAACTGACGAAAAATTAAACCAAACTGCAGGGTTATACTATGAGAATCGAGGTCTAGTCAACATAGTCACGTCAAAATGGGACTTAACTACTTATATAGATCTTGCTAAATATACACAACAGTGGGAATTTGTTGATAACTATTTAATTAAAACCAAGCAAGCATGTCAAAACGTTAGTCTTAACGCTGACGCTAATTGTAACCACTTACTTTTTCTAGTAAATAGTATCGCGCGACAATGTAAACAAAAACGTGATTTAA
>JAIPRM010004171.1:0-23748 GCA_025469315.1 Stegophylla sp. TES_Ste_2020 | reverse complement strand
AATAACAATTTCGGGGCGGTGGCGACCGGTACGTCGTCGAATTCGTGCCGTTTAGTCCAATTCTATTTATTTTTTATTTTCAATACCGCACACGTTAACCGTACGCGCGGTTATGTATGTGTATCCGGGGAGAAACGTTATATTGTTATGCTATTATATATTATTATGTATGTATACGCATACGCGTAATGTGCACGATGACCTTTTATTGGTCAGAAAATACGACTACGACTATGACGACGCGCCACACTCGCGTGCGTACGACCACGCGATATTTTTTTTATTGTTTGCGGGGAGGAAAAAAAAGACGGGGAAAAAAAACACTGTGAGACAATATGCTGAAACGAGAAAAATCGCGTACCGTAGATTAACTTGCTGTGCGTATAGTTTCCCAAGTCTGCCATTGTGCGAGTGTCGCGCGTTCGCTCTTTTAGCTGGTTCGCGTATAATATGCGTAACAGTCGGTAAAACAATTGGGGTATTTTATTATTATATATATATATGTTTTTTTTTTTTTTTTAAGCACTTTGAGCACCTCCATATAATAATAATACGCGATCCGACCGTCGTTGTGGCTGACGTTGTTTTCGCATTTTCATTTCCTTCACGCCACTTATTATGTTTTAAAATCAACGCTACTTATTTGTAAACGGATTCGATGTGGGTCGCACAAAAAAGTGACCCATTTCCACGCTATTTTTCAAGTTTTTTTTACTACTTATATATCTATGCTTCTATATTATGTATTAGTGTATAATATGTATATATCTAATATGTATGCCTAATAGTGTATGAGTATGTCTATCGATATTGGAGGGGTGTCCCATAAAGAATTAATGGTTTAAAGTAGCTGATGATAATAATGAAGTTATCTGCATCAATCCCGATTTTTGGCATTTCACAATGATATATCTCCGTGTATGACACCTGTTACATCGTTACACGTCGCAAACGGTACAATATAAAACGTATACCTATAAAAATACTACACGCCCATCCACGTTTGAGTGAAATCGTTTTGGGTAAAATAATTCTTTTGAAATATTTTTATAATAGACATTGAATTTTTATGTTCCTGTAGATATTTTTTCTGACTTTATAGAATTAGCTACATCAGACCCTATGATAAATAGCTTTTACCGTAGCAGGAAAAGTAAAAAAAATGAAAATATATTTGGCGTAAAAAGGTAAAAATAAATTACTACGATAAATTATTTTATGCTTATTTAACGTCTCAGATCAAATTAATTTTCTTATATTTTTTACTCGTGTAACACGATGTTGAATTCACTTGTATGTGTCTTAAATTAAAACGTTATATTAAGAAAACATCAAAGAGCCACTAATTACATCAATTATTAGGATATCTTAAATTTTTCTTATTATTATTTTTTTTCGTATCTTCGTTTTTAATTAGTTACGTCGATATTTTTGTTTCTTTTTACAAAAATTGCAAGTTTATAAAAATTATTAAGACCTGTAAGACAATATAGGCAATGGTCGTATTTTATAAATTTATATTTTATAGAATGCTCTGGTTATTTTTACGTTAAAAATTGTTGCGTGATAAAATATTAAATCAATGATTTAACGTTGCATTCGGGATACGATTCTAAACAAAGCTTCGAGGATAATTTAAGTACTTATTAGCTTTTTTTATTCATTGAAAAACCATGGGATAACTGTGCAGTTATGTAGTACCAATTAGATGAAATTTCTGATTTAATAAAGGGCTGAACAATACTTTCGAGCCGATTTGATTACCCTAAAACGTGGTTGGTAGCTGATATAATATATACACCACCAATGAGAATTCGGATTGCTCTCGCGGAATCTCAAGTATGTGTTTAATTAAAATAAAACTTTTATATATATATAAGATATTCATAAAATGCTGTAAATATTTTAGACAGTATAAATATATATAGGTATTAATTAATACGAGTTCCATCGTTTCCGTGTTAAATCTTTAGGAATGGTTCGTTTTTCTTTCATTGTAATTCTAACAATTTTTGTCCAATACCACACTCGCGCGTAGAAATATGTTTGGCTTCTTGTAGTCCCGTATAGGAACGATCCACACTGAGATTTCCCAGTCTGAAAATATTCATTCTAAGTCAAAGCTCATCCCTTATTCCGTGAAATCCCCGAAAAATATAATAAAACGGACCCTCTCCGACAACTGTTTAAACGTATTCAGAAAAACAGAAGTGACAATAGATTAAAATAGTATTACGAGAAGGCGGTGTATTCCATTACATTGCGTTTTTCACAACTAAAGCACGTGTAAAATTTTTATATAAACAGCTAAAATGTAATTACATTTAAATATATTCAAATTTTCTTCAAAATATTTATACGCGAATATCGCTTCGTATATGCTACTGTTTAAATTTGAATTTCATAATAACATTTCATCGCATGTATATACATTGATACACATATATTTTCTTCATACGTCCGGAGTCGAAACACGCAAAATATTATTATCGTCGCACACTCGATTTCCGCCCACGGACAAATATCCGCACGAACATGGTTTTTTCATGACTAGCTACGTTGGCCATGCAGTAGACAATGTCGTTGTTTACTTAGTTGGGTAGGTGGCTTAAAAAATTTCTCTGATATACGTACAATAAAATAAATATTTCTCAAAATTCTATTTAATTTAAATGACCACCCTGTTAATTATTAGTTAATTTGTGCCTAAGAGGAAAAACATCGTATCTTGAATACAGTATAGATCGAACTATAAAATATAATAGTTAACATATAAATATTAACAAATTATCAGATAAATTACCAATGGAAAATAATAATTACATATCCATGACATTCAGAATAGTAATTCTATAACGAATATAGAAGTAGTCACGAAATAGAAAAGTTCTATTTCGTGTACTTAACTGTATTATTGTTAAGGTCTAAGGATACTATAGACAGAGCAATGAAAGATATAACTATCCTACGAAAAAAATAATGTCTGGAATGTGAATGCACGAAGAAGGTTAAAAGAAGGTATACACCTCCCTGGAAATTTTCAAAATCCATGTAAAACAAGATTTTTATGAAAAAATTGAGTTATTTATATAATATCAGTATGAATTATAACGTGAATAAATAAATCATAACCATTTTCACCATTTTAATATCCTTATGCTGTGTATGTGTACTTGATATTTTATATTATTTGTAATTGTTGTGTGGTTCCTTTTATGAAATTTCGTTCCACTTCCCTGAAATTATACTCTATGGGTCCTTTTGTAATAGTACTTGTTTAAAATGAGTGACCTCGATCCGGAATGTTTGGAGACAATATTATTATATATACAATGTTGGGATGCACGAGGGGTTGTAAAATAAATACTAAATATTGCCATCACCGCACACGTGTTCAAAAAATGAGTCGTTTCGTACGTGTTTCTTTTCTTGTTCATTGAGAAAACGGATGTGGCACGTACGCGCGTTCCAAGATAACCCGCGTGTCCGAAACATAATGATAATAATATGTAAAGGCCTGCTGAGTCGGATAACCTCTGTGAGAGATTGCGGTCGGACATGTGGTGAACAACGGAAATCGTTTGAGAGATATATACAATTTATATTTTTATCGTATGCCACATTGTGATATAACATTTTAACTATGAAAAATAAGTTATAGATAACTGTTAATTAGTATTAAAATATTGATGAAATGTATATTAAAATTGAATGCTGAGAGTAATTACGCAATGGTGTGTAGTTAATTAATATAACTGATATTATTTTTTTTTATGTTGAGGTATGAGATTTGTTTAATTGTTTTTCGAATGTAACCGAATATTGTTTTTTTATACTGTCAGTGTATTTGCGTCATGGACAATATTCTACAACCTCAAAAATTGTCAAGTTGCCATAATACTATCCAACATTAGGTTTCTCAAACACATGCCTTGTTCGTTAGCAATTGGAAAATAATTTTGTATCCAACAAACACAAATCATGTAATAAGTTTGTCTGCTAAATATAAGTACTACTCAGTTATTTAAAATTAATATTTGTGCCTTTTTTGAATTACGTATTGTTTTTATCGCTAAACTTAACATTTCTTAGAATAGAAAATATGCGGAATCGTGTATATATATAAATGATTAATAAAATCGCGATATAACCACAATTTGTCCAGTGTGTTCTCGATTTATTCTAAATCTATACAGCACCATCCTGCAGCCTTGGTGAAATCCTGTTGTTTTGTAAAAGAGCGCGATCAAGAAGATCCACTCAGCTATCTATTGTTTGGGTTGAAGTTTTCAATCCTAAATTCTCTTCGAGTTTGCAGCGGGGTTGCTGGTACGATTTTAATCTTTATCCGAAACACTGATTTATAACACCGTCTAAAAACCATAATAACACAATAATTATACAACATGCCGTATTACATTATTTTTATTTTCTACGGTCGATAAAAATGTTGCTATTAACCGTTTTCATAAAAATATAATAATTATAACTAGAATTTATGTATTTATAGACATAACTATAATATTACGTGGTCTGTTACTTCGTAGAATTCTTCACAATGCACACGATATTACACATTAAAATGGTCGTTTATAATAATAATATACGCGTAGGTGTATGATATTATAGATACTTATATTTTTCCATTCGATATGGTATGCCGAGTGTTGGTAATTATTTTTCCGGTTTATGAACGCATGGGGGTCGTTCACCTGCGGCCGCAGAAATAATTAATTAATTGGCGAACTTACGCTCCACTTGTGGACGTAGTCGACGAATCGGCGACATAAATAATTATATGTAATACAATTTTAAATGTGAGGTGATGAATATGTGTGATTTGATGTTACACGTGTGAAATTATAGGAGTTTTATCATAATGATAATACAATACAAGTTCATATGGTATACGGAAAAACAGTCCTTGGTAAAAAAGTCCCCAATATTTATTTAAAACAACAAAAAGTAACAAAAATTGCCCCTAATAAATATTCAATAAATAGTTCCATCCCTTATGCCTAGAGAAAGTAAGAAACTGAATGAAATATAATATTTTTTCAAACATTAGTGCGTTTAGTGTTTTTTCAAACTATGTACGTAATAATTAATATCAATGTAAAAATAATAATAATTTAAAGTCTTACATTTTAACTATCAGGATATTTGCGTATTCGGACCATCCTTGATATTAATGATGCCGGATAATCGGCGTTCTACTGTAGATACTAACCTTTTGATTATTGCAATTTATAAAATAACCGATTACCTAATAATTATGTCATCTTATTGTTAGTAAATTCGCTTTTTATTCTGTTCATTCACAGCTACGTATTTATAAATATCAACTAAAACAAAAAAAAAACTTTCCGGAGGCTTTCTTACCAGAGATTTTTCGGGTATTCGCCTATATGTATAATATTATATAATTGGCCTTCTATTTACGCCAGTTATACGTTGTACCGTACCGGGGAATTTCTCCCTGCGATAACCCCTTCGCGGTAAACACGCGTAAATAACGATACCGTATATATTATAATGTCTCGTTTCGGGCGATTCGGTCTCTCTCTCCCTCTCCTCTCGTGCACAACCATCACCGTGTTCACCATATAACCCCCACTCACTGTTTCTCTCTTCGGTCCGTTTCTCCGCCGCCGCCGTACCCTTCGCGGTAACTCGACCGGACGCGCGCGACCGACCGACCGACCGACAAGGAGTGTTTCGATCGTCTTCGTCTGTGCAGCGATTTGTTCGAACGCCGCCTGGTGTAAACTGGTGTAAATAATTATAATTATTGTTGTTAACTTTTGCGTTTTTTTTTAAAAATTTTTCACGTCTAACAACGCGACCGAGCGGTATAAACGCGTATACATACAGCTATAATGTCTAATGTTATATTATGTTCGCGGTGCGATGCGTTTCATTCGGCCGTGATAATAATATTGTGTGTGTGAGCACACAATCACCTTTCTACCCCTTGTCGCGAATAACACGCGTTTACGAGAGGAGAACACGGGCCTTCGGTCGGATGGTCGCGTCGTTTGGCGGGGCGCAGTGGTGGTGACCTCGTTGTGTGTTGGTGGCGGTGCTGTATTTGTGTGTGAGTGTAGATGTGCGAAATTATGTAAATCGTCGACGTCGCGCGGCGGGTAGGTGTGGGTGGGGGGGGCGCGCGGCGTGTACGCGTGGATGAGCTTTTTTTCCTACCCCCGTCATTAGTCTTGTTTTTATCATAATAATAATTATTATTATTATTTTTGTAATTTTATTTTCAATTAACGCCCGGGGGGTAGAGGACGGGCGCGACCGCGCGCGCGTGCGACACGAGTTGCTCGTTATGTAATAATTTATTGATAGCAGTGAGGCACGTGCCACCGCAGTCACATGACGCTCTGCCAGTCGTCGTCGTCGTCGTCGTCGCGGCCGCCGCGCCGATCCGTGGGCGACCGTGGCCCTGTGCCGTGCGTCGCTGTTAAAGGGGTGGCGGCGGCGGCAGTCCGCGGTCGGTCCGCGCGATTCCACCGTCGGGCGCCGAGCGGAGACGGCGGCGGCGCCCTCTTTATTCCATTTCATTTCGCACGTACTTGCCCTGTCCACCCCACCGACACCCCCCCCCCCGGGGAATGCTACCGCCCGACCGGCCGCACCTAGTCATACCCCGCCGACTACATAGAGTCTTATACAGCCCGCGCTGTCCACCGCCGCCGCCGACGACGACCGTGTTCGTATTATATGCTCCGCGGGGTGGCCACGTGCGGAGCGATTAAACCCGGCGTGTACGCTCGGTACCGCCCCCGCCGCTGCCGTCGCCTCCGTCCGCCCGGCTCGTGTTTGTTGCCCGAGCGTACTACACGACGGACGCAACGTCGTAATATGTTATCGCGGGCGGACGCGGCCGAGTGTGGTCAGAGGCCGCGGCGAGACCGTCCTCTATCCAGTACGATCAAATGCATTTCTAGATCCGGACAAAAAGGCAAAAATGTACCAATAATATATCAGTGTAGAATAGGTAGAATTATTATAAAAACGTCATTATCATATTATTATTATTAGGTGCACCCTCAAAATGTCCCATGCGTCAAAATATCCCCGTTCAAAATTTACCACTCGAAATATTTCCGTTAGAAAAATCTCATATTCAAATTTTTATGTAAAATTAACATTACCTACATTATGTGTAATTTAGTGGTCCGTAATTTTTAAATTATTTATACTAATGATCTATGTCCTAAGAATATTATTTTCAAATGATATATTCTATATTTTGTAATTTTCGTATATTGTAGAAAAACGTTGATGTAGTTTTACATTCTGAGTGAAGCGAATTAATAAATATGTAAATAAATAAAATATAGGCATGTTAAAAAATTTGTCATTTTTATATAACTATCTTTTTATTTTATATACTTGTTAACATTTATTGTAAAACAATTTATACTGTTTGGAAGCATATATTATGTAAATAATAACTACGCAATTAAAAATCTTAACTTTTGTGTAATACATATGTAATTAAAAAATAAATTATAATATGGGATAATTTGAATGGGGATATTTTGAATACGGGATATTTTTTGGGGGGACCTTATTATTTTTATTATTATGTCGCTTATACAATCTAGAAATACATATTAATTTAATTTTTTTATATCAATTATAATTTTTGTTTCGTCTTAATCGTACATTAATATGATTACAAAAGTATAAGTACCTACCGGTTATCTTATCATTCAAATGGTTACATTAATTGATGATTTTTTTTTCAAATTAAAGTATTAATTGTGTGTTCATTAAATGTTTTGATATGTTATTTCAAAGACAATCCGGTGTAATTTTATGCGATACGAGAGGCATTTTAATGCTGACATTTTTTTTTAAACAATTATCATCATACTAAACTTATGACCTGTTTTTCAATTAATCCGAGAAAAAAAGTGTTAAATAATATCTCTTTAAAATACACGATTAAATGTTAATAATCATACTATACATACTTTTTAACATATTTCTATCATAAGTTTTCATAATTAGAGTTATTTAAATTTAATTACAAATTTATCACTTACAGACCGAAAAGAAAAGGTTCTATGTTAAATATCATAATTGTTCAGGAGATAATTTTCGACTTTAATAGCAATTCGTTTCGGAATATCTTATAAACATTTAATCAAAATGAAGAATAAATAAATATATCAAGTGGTGTTATACAATTATATGTAATAATTTTACGACATACACAAATGGCACAAACTTCATAAATGAGAAAAATCTAAAAAAAAAAACATGCTTAAGAAAAAAGTTATTTACATGGAATTTTTTTAAACTGATGTGATAACTAATCTTATATACATTATACATAGAATTTTTTTCTGTTGCGCTTTCCATTATTTTTAATTCTAATTATTGTTGCCAAGACACTCAGCATCTACATTTATCATAAAATTCGTTTTTAATAAATATAAGAATATTATTTACAATCTGTAAAAGTCGAGGTAAAAGGTAATGCGATAAGTAATAATTCAAAACAATTAGATAAGTATATAGGAATTTGAGTAAATAATAGGTATAATAAATTATTAAACTAATCTAATATACCTACCTATTTAATTATTTTAATTTTATTGGAGATAGATATAACATTATAAGCAGTGCTTAACTCAAAGTAGGACGTAAAATGAAAAGTCTCTCTTTTTTTTATAAAATAAATAAACGTTCCGATAGTATTGTAATTTTTATTATCATTTCATCGACATTGTATAGATGAAACCTTTTAATACAAACCAACAATGAATAACACAATAAAACCTATCTATACTCACATAAACCTGTCAAAATAAAAATGCTGTATTCAACTAATACTATAATCACGATTGTGTAATTTTTAATGACATAATATAGTATTTTAATTTTATACATTTGATTAATTATTGCATATACAATTACTATTGATTGATGGATCAAAATGTGCTCAGTTAAAATTAAACCAATTTATGTGTCAAATTGTTTTTTTGAAAAAATATATTGACCTTTTCATTCTCAGCCCACGCGATTACGGTTATTATATTAAATTAGAAATAGGTGCATTTTAGAATTGCCTGGCATATGTTTAATAGCTATTGATATTATATTGATAATGGAACTAAAAAAAGAATATGATAATGAAGACAAGGTATGTGAAGGAAAATGATAATGGTATCGATAAAAATGATAGTGATGACTGGTGATGATATATAATTTAGTACAACGGTGTGAAAATAGCAATTTAATATCAATAACTTTTAAATAATTTCATACAAATTGTTTGGGAATTTTGTATCATAAGTGAATATTATTTACACATTAATTATGTTCTTTTGGATTGATTGGTAGAGAAAAAACATTTTGTCCAACTGGAATTGAATTTGGTCTCACTGTGCGTCAGTCGCGCGTTTCGTGTTTCTTCTGTTGTCGGAAGGCACTTACTCGCGGCTACAGTTGCCCCGACGTTGCCGCCGCCGGATATTCCGTAAACTTTCGATTCGGCTTTCCGCACACCTGCTTCCGTTGCTCTCTCATCATCTCTTTATAATATACTCTGTATACGTGCGTATACATCACGCGTTATAATATATATATTATAATTAAACTTAATATACTATAGGGTAACCATGTATATTTTTAATTTTTCTAACCGGGAAAACTTTGAAAAACAATCTTTTAAGGGTATTCGAGTTTTGGCTCTCCGACAAATATTCATCGTATCCTGCGGAGTGAAATCAAAGTTTTTCGTGTTTTCACAGTTCATATATTTTATATATATATACTATCTCCCCAATACCTATTTTGAATGGTCCTCCTAAGTATTTGAAGGTGTTTAATAATTTAACTTCTTCGTTTCAAGCCATATAGTCTCAAGTAGATCACTCTTGAGCACGCAAGCATATACTCAGTTATTGTCCGACTCATCCGCATTCCACTCAAGTGTAGTCTCATTTCGCACTTCATTTGACTTTCATTCTAAGTCATTTAATAATTCACTTATTTGTATTAAATCGTCTGCAAATAGCATATCCCAGGGTGCTTCTTGTAAAACATTATATTCTTTGTTGCTTTGTCGATCACGAAATTAAAGAGATATTTAGGCCAAACCACGGTGAAGATCAGATCTAACGGTAAATTCTTAAGTTGGGCCACACGACGTCTTGACTTTCAGCTTTCATTGGCTGTACATGTTTCATGAGGTTTATGTACGTCAGTGGAATATTTTGTCCTTTTGTCGACCGCTAAATTAAATGTATTAGTGTTTTGCTATTGTATATTATCGCCTTCTCTCAGTCCACAAATGCCATAATGCTCATTCGTAATAATGAATAATGATAATAATGTTCTCTATGACGACATATCGCGTATAAAAAATGTATGCCACCGAATGATAGTATCATGATGTAAGACGGACATGCAGTGTATAGAATTTTTAACCGCGAGCCTGCTACTTTTTTGTCATGTAGGGTGGTTACTGCTGTAAGGGTGCTCGAAAATATAAAAAAAATATTCGCGAAACGACGACACTTCTATGGGTGCCTCCCATTCAGTCTTTCCCCGACTGCCTTACCAACGATACGAGTCCGTATCAAATTTTATTTCATTTTTACTCGCTCAATTGGTTTGATATCGGTTTGACACTCCCGAGTGTTGTTGTTTTTTAATGCATTCATATTTTCCACATACACCCCTTGTACACAGAATATATGTATACTTCCGTTTCGTAATTTATTTTCCCCGAAGACCGTAATAATGCAATATACTGTTCGACGTGTCTCTATTCGTATTTTATTTTCGTTGCATTTTATTTATGTGCTTTCGTTGTTCAACTCTAATAATATTAAGTACGTTCGTAGTTTCTTAAAAGTCTTTTTGGATTTGTTTTGTAAACTGTATTACAACGAACATGTACTACATTGTTGTGATGACAATCGTTAGCATGAATATTGTATGAAATTTTTTGTTCAAACAGTCGCTGTAAAAACAAAGAAAAAATCAATTGCGTGCTATTTTAATTTTTTTCTTCGCTCTTTAAACGTCATCACGTGATGGTATTATTCAATATCATTTCACGAAGGTTAATTCGGCAATGAGAAGTGCAAATAGCCATTAAAGGTACCTTTAATGTCGCGCTTGTTTTAACATTTATCGCCAACGTATAATAACATACGTTATAAGGGGTGAGAACGTTTTTCGTTCACTGTATTTACGGAGTTATACGTGTCATCGATTTTGATTCGTTGAAATTCTAAGAAGGCCGAAAATTGAATTTTAAAAAGACGTTCTAATGTGACAATTTGCACATAATAAATAATAATATATATTATAGTACCTATCTATATAAACTATAAACTCATAGAGTTCGTATTTTTCTATTGTTCCGCGATTACGAAATTCGTCCAAAAACAATATTATGTTCTCGTGTTTTCCTTTCTTATACCTCGCTGCCATCCATCGTCGTTTAACCCAGAATCACAAAATTTAATACGAATAACGATTGAAAGATGAGAAGCCGTGCAATATTGTTTGTTTGTCATGGATTGATTTTCGACAAAAGAACACGGGATTTAAAAAAATCTGTTTCCGCCCAAACATTGTTGTATTGCTTCTCATCTTTCGGATGGTTATTTTTTTTTTTTTTCACACACGGAAGAATAATACCCGTACACAACGTTAAAAGTAAATATATTTTATTTTATTTTTTATTACGTTTGGTTTTCCACCGGAACTTCGTGATATACAGTCTTATCGAACGTTCTTAATAGCAAAAAAATAAAACAAATGTGTACCTAATACACTTGTGCGGTTGAAAAACAATAATTGATTTGCGGTTATTTAAAAAATATACTTCGCGAATCGTCGTAATTGTGTAGACAAAAAAAAAAAAAAAAAAAAAATTAAAATAAAATGCTACACATAACGAAGGAATTTCGTTGACAATGTGTATAATGTTATTATTAAATGTTATATTATATTGTGTTATACGAAATATGACAATGACAACAGTCTTTCTCGACGAATCGGTATCAGCCGAATGTTACAACTACACTACTCGTATACTAATTGGACGAAAATGAACGACGACGTCGTATACATTATAATACGCACATAAGACCCGTTTGAATACGTGACACGGGGAGCGTATACAAATCGATAGAGCTCGTTTTACGAAATAATACATTATAATATTGCATTCGGGTGATTGACGAAAATGGTAAAAACATTTTTTGTGACATTCTCTAGATTTAAGCAATATTAATTTTGGAGAAAGCAATAACAAAATAATCCGTGTCATGAAAATGATCAATTTCACCCTGTTTTGAACTTTTAATTTTCATGAAAATTTCCTCGATTGATTTAAACAAAAACGTAAATATCAATAAGCTTGTATAACATTTCTTATTCTTAAATCAACAAGTTGAATATGTTTAAAAATAATAAGCAAAAGAAATTCGAAATTTTTTGGATTAATAGTCATTTACACAGTACGTAATTCAAACTTTAAACGATTATAAAAATTTAGCCACTCTACCAACCTTTAAGAAAATTCGAAAATAGGTTGAAAAATATGCGATAAATGTATTGGTAAAAAAAAATTTCTACCGGATTAAGGTAATAAATAATTAAGATACTATTTATGTTTTATGAGGTTTCGATTGAAAAAAAGTTATTTTACGTGAAAATTACCAGTCTCATAGAAATTCTAACTTTTAATGATTTTAAAAAAATTAAAAAAAAATTTTTTGTTGGGCTGTAAAGACACTTATATGTGAGTAAAATTATATCAAATTTTCATCTCACAATATTCAGAATTTCAAAATGTATTGTAAAATAAAAACATATTAAAAGCGATATATTTCCAGAATTCTATGTATTTATTCCAAAAATGGTGAAAATATTTTCTATTTCTACTATACAGTTTCTATAAGTTTTAAAATTACTAATATAGATTTCATGAAAATCTAGTTACGGCGTATCATTACGTCTTTACTTGTTCTCCCATTTGAGGTAGTTTTCCCTTGATTTTGGAAAAGCAGTTTGTAATTTAAAAAATATGATCTATTAAAGTACCGTACAGTGCAATTTTTGATTTATTAAGTTGTTAGTCGAATGTTTTGGGTGAAAACTTTACGAAAATGTGTTTCCAGAAAATATATATCATCTTTGTGTAAGACCCAACCACTACCTCCGGAATCTAAAATTCTATTTATCTTTTGAAAAATTCAATTTGTGCGTTCTCACGGTCGAGCATCAGACTGGTGTTCGTATATTATTATGAAAAATGTTGTGTCCTATTCGAAACGTCGAAGTAATAACTACTGACATGTTTCACCAATCACCCTGTATAACAATATAAACTATATTGTGTGTTTGCGTCGCGTTTGTGTATGTATGTGTATACGTAAACACGTTTGAAGCCGTATTGAATGTGTACACGCGTGCACACACATGTATATGGTGGTGTGGTTCGCATTAGCCCGTTCGACGACAAAAACGACTACGCCAGACGTAGAAAAAATAAGAACGAGCTACGCGAAAATCGCAGAACGTGCAACAATATATAAACACCGTATTAATTTTTCGACATTTGGCTTCTCGCCGTCACATTATTCTCGTTTTTTATGTTATATATATATACATATATATATATCTGTATAATATTATATTGTCGTATATTATGTCGCGTGCGCGACGCAGTGCATGCTCGTATCGCAGTATAACATTTCGAATTATTATTATTAAATAATTGTCGTCTGTATGTTATAATAATAATAATAATAATATTACATATTATTATTTTAACGCGCGAAAACGTACACACACTAATAATATAATATCATATTTACTATTAGAGACGACGACATCGGCTATTTAGTGATAAATACATCGTTTTACACGCGTTGTGAGTTCGTTCGCACGAAAAACTGTAATAATAATATGACATGTCGTGTAACTGACTCCTCTTTAATACTACCATGTGGTGTTATACTCACTCGGCCGAGTCCGATGACCTTGGGATCGTGACCCTCATATTTAATATATACATATATATTATATACATATATATATGTATATATTATTTTACGGTCAAAAATCGTTCTCGTCCTCGGACGACGACACGGGGTCGTGTGCTTCGGGTGCACGGGGGTGCACGTGACTCGCTGTGATCGGTGACCAACTGAACGGGTCGTATATATACATATCAGGTTTATACCACATATTATACCGTACACTTACCTCCGAGTGTATGTGTATTTGTGTTGGAGTGGTGACACACACGAGCACCACTCTTGTGTGTGTTGTTTGACTTTGCGCCGCTATCGATTCCCATATTCGTGCCTTATATAATATATATATATATGGGTGTACCTGAGAGCAATACATACATAATACATAATATCACGCGAATAACATACAATATAATATTATTATTATTATTATTATTATTATTATTATAGTAAGTTTGTCCGCGTTGTAATAATATATGTATACCGCAATCGTCTCCGCCGCATTTCCATTATATAGGCACCGTAGGTTTTTTTTATTCCATGACCATCGTTTATTTATTCATTTATTATTATTTTCTATTTTTTTATTACCTCCGTCGTAGTCGCGCGTATCCATCGTGGCGGCGACGTCTAATCGTCATTGTGGCGTACACAGTGCAATAATAATATCGCGTATTATTACGTGTTTATTGTTACAATACGTGTGTTCTACGGTCGCATATGATGTCACGACGACAACGCGTTACTTCGTTCTACACATGCATTATAAATACGTATTAGTACGCGAAATTTAAATGTATTATAGAATTATATTGTTAATATTATCATCATCATTCTTTAAAAGTCGAATACAATATCGTCTCGTTACCTCCTCCTCCGCGTCCGATCGCACCAGACGGGACGAAGCTATAAATTGCCACCAGTTGCTGCCAAAAGCAGTGGTGGTTTCAAGGGGTGAGGAAAGGGATCAATTAACCCCGCCCACCTCTCAAATGCTAAAGATTACAGCTATTCCCGAGTCTTCGCAAGTTTCCAAAAACTTTTTACGTTAATAGCCATAAATGATGATAATTTATTTTTAATAGAAGCACTGTAAAAATAATTAATATACCTTTAAGTATTCTTAAAAGTAAAAGTAGTACAACAAAAATTTTATTGTTTTAATAATAAATATGAACTTGTTAAAGGGGTATAAACTAATAGTATTAAATCGAGCAATTCTTTGTAGAGAAATAAATGGGGGTGAATTCACCTTCACGACTCACCTTTAGGTAAATTTTAATATAGGTTGTAAGAATGCTCTTTCCTAAATCCAGGTCTAGATCCGTCTCTGATTTGGAACGTATTTATTAAGAGGGGTCAAGTGTCCGAAAATCAAGACAAATTTGTAAAATTGGCAATGCTTCAAATAATTTAGCGCTGACGGTGGGATAGCTAAACATCTTCACTAATTATTTAATCTAGTGGTTTAACAGTGACTATATTTTTTTTTTAATTGAAAATTAGCTCTGATCAGAACGAGATTTATAGGTTTATATTTTGGATTGAAAATTTTGATGATAAGGTTCTTTAAAAAAGCCGTTTTTTATTTTTATTCTCAACATTATTCCGAAAAAATAACTACTGAAAATTGAGTAAAAACAGTAGTAAAGCATATTCATAACTAAATTTTTGTGAAATCGATTTTAGTTTGTTAATCGTAAATCAAAAAATTATGCTACTAGAAACTGGATATTTTCACCTATTATCATTAAAATCAATTACAGATTAAAAAAAATTTAAAAAATTTTTTGCCATTTTGGAAATACGTTTTGTTTTTTTTTTTTAATACAATTTTTAATTCTTCGTAAAATGGACCAGAATTGGAATACAGCATTATTTATATTATACAACAGCCCTGAAAAAATCACATAAATATTTAGTCAAGACATTATCAAACCTTTTAATATTAAATGATTTTTATTTCACGATTTTTTTCAATCAAAACCTTTTTACAATTTTAAGTATGCCCAAGACATGGTACAGGATTTTCTTTGACCAAAATAAAATATATTCTCAGCATATTTTTCTAATCTGTATGAAAATATTCGATGTAAGCCGCGTTAATAGGTGATTATGTTATTTTTTGCAATTAATTATTCAGTTATTAATTATTAAATCTAAAATGATTTTAATGTTAAAATCTTTCAGAGACCTACCTCACCTTTGATTTTATTGGAAAATGTCTGTAATTTTATTCGTATTTATTATATGAATATTATCACAAAAAATCTGTCTAATATACTTTGTTTAAAACCCTGATTATGTTTTATCAAAAATATTTATTTATACACTGCTGAAATTCGTTATTTTGCTGTAATATATATAAAAGAGTTGTTTTACGTTAAAAATTAATTGAAATGTATTCCTTTTTTTCAGGTAAGTTCAATGGAAAAACGTCGTCAACAGCTCGTGAGTGCCTAATGACATTTTATACAAAATACAAAATGCCATTTACTGTCGAACCATCATGCAACTTTTCGGGTAGGAGTTTATTTAACCAATGTCTCGAAAGACATAATATATTTTAACGATTCACATTTATATTTATGGATAAGTATATTATATACATTTTATACATGCTAATCACTTCAGAAAATTATGCGAAATACATTTTATTATTATTATTATTATTACGTAATTAACTTTTTTGTGCATGAAGTATGTGTATTATCCAAGTACCTATTGTCCAAGTTAAAAGAGGTAACATTTATCTAATATTTTGTACTTTATGGTATTTAGGTACCTATGTAAATTAATTGTATATAATATATTTTCATAAGTCTTTTCCCCCTCCAAAATATAAAATTAAATTAAAATGGAAACGTGCCTGGTTGCTGCTATTTTATATATGTATAATATTTGAGTCAATACCAGTCACAATTATTTTGAAACTTAAGGTAAATACTTATCGATTTTCATTTAATTTTTTTCATTAAACTAATTCTTGTACTTGTACTTATATTTATCTGTATAATAATTACCATTTCAACACTTGAAGTTACAAAGTCTTCTTGTTTTTCTGCACTTTCTCTGTTAGAAAACTGTGTAGCAAATACAACGGTTGTAGTAACAGGCTTATGGATTGCAAGGAGAACAGGCTACTTCTCGTGCTGAAATTGAAGTTTTTGACACGTCGTTAATCGGTAGATTCGCATAGCTATTAATTACGTTTATTTATTCGAAATCTTAATAAAAAAAAAAAGGGTAGCTACCAATATTTTAGATTAATTTTGATATTGTTTTTTTTTTAATTATTTTAATATTTTTTTTCATTTTCCGTCACTCAACTTTTGAAATAAATGTATAGACAAATTATGAATTTAAAATAATTGTGGCTCACATTGCCATATCATCTGTAACATATATTATGCATACTATAATAATATATAAGTGTACCTAAATTATTTTATATACATAATGATAATAATATTATATGATCCGTGAAAACTTTTTTATTTCATTCTTTCAGCCCCAAAAACATGTTTGTTATGAAAATGTAATTTAAATATTTATTTTTTATTCATTACGTTTATTGCTTCGGTCGTATTATTATTATAATTTTTTTTTTTTATGTACTCTTAAAGTATACGGATAGGATTTTTTCAATAAAAAAAAAAAAAAAACATGTTACTAGCTACGGAATTTGGGCAAATCACATCATAAGGACACATCTTCGCGAAATTACGTAAAATCTTTCCCTCGGCATTTTATTATCTTTATTCGCGCGGGAAACACTCGTGATTGCGAACCAATATTTCCATTTGCCAAATTCAATTAAGTAAATAAAAAAATAAATAAATAAGAAACCGTGTATCGATTGGAATCGCGCGGCGCGTGTTGTACATATCGAGACGCGTTCATCACACAGCAGCTGGTGCTCGATTGATATCACGGCAATAACTCGTTTTGAGATAAAACGTAATATAATAAATTACGGTGACAATCGATTATTTTATACAAGCAAGCGCTCATAAGTTTTTGAATTAATTTCATAAACAAAATGATAATAATAATAAATAAAACAGATAAGTACTTTTATTTTTTTTTAACACGCTCATCGCATTTGTATTCGTTAATTCACAAATAATATTCATATAGTAGTACTGAGTATAAACATATTTATTTTTTTTTTGTCCGACTGTTATGACAACTGTTAACATCCTTTTGACGTGACCCGACGGCAAATTAATTCAAATGAATAATAATGTATATTAATACATTCGTAACGGACAAAATAAGGTTGCAAGATCATGCTTATATTACACGTAAATGCGCGAAATTTGAAGAGCGTAACGTATAATTTGTATTAGCCAGTGGCGTAGTTACGAGGAGGGTTTAGGGGGTTTAACCCCCCCTCATTCCTAGTAATATTTAGATCATAAATCACGCCCAAGTGTTACTTTAAACAAGCTATTATTCGAAATTCTCAATACATTTTCTAAAAACGAGAAAAACCTGTCGAAAACTAGGTAAAGACAGTATAATAAACCATAAACTTGATTTTCATTAATCTATTTTAGTAATTTCGCCGAAACTCCGAAAGTAATAAAAATTTGAAATTTTCACCCTTTATCAACAATAGTGGACAATGGACAAATATTATTCGACTAAAACCTACCTATTCCTAAATTAATATTGCTTTTCTAAAGTCTTAAAACGAGTATATGCTTACGTACAATGTACCTAACCATAATTTAAATGTCCCCTCATTGTGGGAAAAATTATTTCAAATATTGCAAATTATCGGTGTATTGTTAGGCATTATTCGATATCATGTTATTTCGCGTGTAAATTATTTCTAACTATGTACCTACATGTTTCGGAATTTTGTGTTCGTGCAGTAAACTCCTGTTTCAGTGCCCATACAAAACAATGGTTTTAGAAAATAACTCAAGTATGAATAAAATTACAATCAAAATATATAATTTGAAAACGATAGGTTAGGCATATCACAGGTTGGTATAGGGGTGTTAATTTTGTACGCTCGTTACACTAATTGAATTTAACTCGTGTGTGTGTGTGTGATCTATTTTCTGTTTTTATTTCGCTTTATACTATTATATTACATAATAATACTCGATTAGTTACATAATACATTCGATTTGATCGCAACGGGTGGACATACATTGTATGGATCCATTGGTATTAAGTAATAATAATTGCAAACATATGAAACAACATTGCCCAGTATTATGAATATAGTCCGAAATGCTGTACGCGTGTAACAGATTTATCGGTAATTTTCCAATTATTGCGGCCATTGAGTTGCATTTTTGCGAGAGATGCGTGTATACTACTATATTATGTTAATTAATAATATTGGTGATTAGCGTGTGATACGTACTGTACAAATGTTCGGTATAATATTATTGTACGTGTTGCATGTATTAATTTTTGAATTGATTTGAATATGAAAATTTATGTAACGTTGTGTGATCAAACTGAGACCACGTTCGAATCCAAACATATGTATACTGGCAGGTACGCGTGTTATTCTAAATTCCATCCATAATATATTAGGTATTATTATTATGACTTTCTAAAATCTTTTCGTATACCTACCATTTTACACTAAAATATTCTCTAAACCCGATGTAATGCATATTATATTAAACGTGTAAATTATACACACGAAAATATACGGCTTTGCAGGACATTGATAGGTTTGTTCGTAGAAATCAAATATAAGACCAATTACTTTTGCTGGACAGCCCTTAATGTACTGTATTTATATGCGTACTTACATAAAAAATCATGAAAAAAACATCCATTTAAAGTTTGTTTAATACAATTTAAGACACTGGGCACAAAAAATGTATAAAGAGCTTTTAATATAAGCAAAAATAAAATGTATATTTCATATTATCATTTGTTTTCTGTGTCAATTATAATGGCGATATAGGGAAGCTGTACACAAATTAATAATTATTAATTTACGCAATATTTTTTAAAATTATAATGAAAACACAGTATTATGTTGTAATAACTTTAATAAAATGCTGTAGCTTTATTTTACTTAACACATACATCTGTGATTTCATCTAAGTCAATAAAAATTACGATTTTGTTCTGGAATCAATGAAACCCTGTAGTCCCGTATATTATGTGTCGCATAATTTCTTAAGTTCTTGTGCTGTGACTGTGAGACTTATATTTATGCACCCTGTATATATATATTAATATAATAATAATAATAATAATAAAGCCATGGGAATCACGTTTCGTAATACCCCTAGGAAGTGTAAAACTTCTCGACCCCTGGGCGTCGTCAAACACTGAAATATTATTATCATTATTGTCACACACGTACCTATGTTTTTTTAACAGTTTATCGTTTATACTGCACCGCGTCAATTCCGATTTTTATCGCGAATGTATTATCTTTACACCATTTTTTATCTTTCCCTACATCGACAACCGTGTGGACGGAGCATTCCCCCTCCCCCGCCTTAACTCTGAGTGTGATTGAATGGCGTATTTTCAAATGCTGTTTGTAAATTAGTTAATGCTATTATGTTAATGTCCGTGACTTTCTTATATTAGGCAAATGAATATCATAACAATTAAGGATGGTCCGATTGTCTCGAAAACAACTTTGGTAATAGAGTAATAGACGCTTTTCGATGAATTTCTTAAATGTTTTATTGTTATAATGATATGATGTAGACAAAAGACTGAGAATATTCTGTTTTGAGTAAAAATAAAAATAGCAAAGAGCTATATTCAAAACGTAACATGATGGCAGGTGAGCGAACAGTCGGTCGTAGACGTTTTCAAAATCGATCCATAGTCATTCCTTTGAATGTTTGAACCTTTATTTATAAAGTCACGCCATTTTCATAATTTTTGCTATTTCTATTTGCTACGATATACATCCAATTGGTCGCAAAAATGTTAACTTTTTTTATACGTTATACTTATTGTTAACGTTGTGTACGTATCTAACAATGAGACTGAATATCCTGTTTTTTTTTTTTTGGATAAGACTGTACAAAAAAATTCACAAATAATTCATATTTTCATTGAATTTAATGTTTAGGTAAAAATATTAATTTTATTATTTTCAAAATTATTTAAGGATAACAATAGAGTTTATTTATCTAACAATTTTGATGTTTCATTATTACATTTTTATTAATATCATAATTTTAGATTATGAATTTTAAGATCCCTACATCGTGTGTATTAAAATATATAATACACCGTTTCTATGAAAATAAATTATTAAAAATAAAATGTTGAAACGTAAAAAAAATGAAAAAATAAAAGGTAGGTAATATAACATTTTTGGAAAATAATAGTTTAAAAATATAATTGTATTAAATATTTTTAGTCCTAGTTTTTTAAGTCTAAAAAAAAAAAAACTGAACTTAATTATCTTTATTATCTCAGTAGATGTCGTAATGGGTAAATCTTCGAAGTAAACTTTGGTAGTCAATGCAAAATTTTAACGCGGATTGGAATATTTTGTTAAAAAAACTCTGAGAATTTTAATTAAATTATGGAATAGTTTTGATGTACGGGCATAAATAAAATCTACCCAAAACAATTAGTGTAATCAATGGATGATGCACAACGGATTTAGTTTAATTTCAAATTCTGTTCATCCAAATATTTTGAATTTTATTCAAATTCTACAAAAATATAAACAATTAAATCGTTGTACAATGTCAATATGATATTATACACTTAGCATTGCTCATAATAATTTATAAATATTCGTTTAAATGTTTTAATGAAATTAATGTTACACAATTATTTTTCTTTACTATATTACACAAAAAAATAAATAAAATAAAATAAAAAATAAAAAAATACTAATATTATTACTAATACGATCAATTTGTGCACGCAACTAAATTATTTAGTGATCAATTTTAAATGTATATAATCATTCGATTCACTTTCAATTTCTGTATACCTTATACACAAAACTGAAATGTTTGATCGTAAAAAGGTTCATGTTTTTTGACTTTCATTTTGTAAAAATTAAAGCTGTGATGTAAACAATAAAATCTGCTGGATATATTTCACAAAGCTAAAGATTTCAGAAAAAAAATATAATAATTAAGAATTTTTCAAATAAAGAGAAATAGATATGATTAAAGGATGTTGTACTACTTCTGACATGCATATTTTTGGTAGATTGATTAGAGTTAAGAAGTATTTTTACAAGTGATAACTATTCAGTAAATACCGAGCTACTACTTACAGATAACGAGTTAGAACAATTTAATTTACTTGGAGCCGATGATATGCTATGCCAATTATTATTATTATTATTCTCGTGTGTGGGCCCTTATACAATTTATATATACAACTTATTCTTTTCTTTCTCCTATCATTTGCTTTTTTTCACCTATACAATTTTAGCATATTTATTATTTAAATACTAACTACCTATGTAGACAAAAATATTTTCACTTATTAAAAAAATTTTAGCTGTAATAATAATATATAATTATTATAATAACGCGTATATATATAAATGCAAAGTATCATTAAAGTGAGTTCAAATCTGAATGTTGCTTTCTAAGAAATATTATAAACCAGTATCAATAGGTTATTTCAAAAAAATAAAATGTACAGTAATTAAACGCAATGCGTTAGTATTATAAAATATCATGTGCGTAATTATGAATAATTTATACCAATATGGCCATACGTAGTTGTTAGGTGTTTAATGGTTTAAAATTCTCTTTTTGTTTTTTGTTTGTTTGTTTTTTTTTTTTATTTCAGTCGATCTTTCACTTATTAGACACTGAAAAAGATACCCGAATTTAATATCGAAAAAGACCAATTCTCGACTGATCTTACTCCTATAGATTTAATGATGCGGTGCATAATATGAATTCCTTGTGGTGCCATTTTTGCGCACCGAAGGGTGTGTATTTTGTACGCCTATTGTGTTATTATAATATATTTTTGCATATAAAGGATGGGGTGTTTAGTGGTTTAACCCTATGCTTTTTCCCCAACGTTTTTCGGTTTGACAAAAATGCCATAACAAGTATATTATAATATACATAAGCAAAAAGGTCTTTTTGCATAACTATGTGTACCTGCGCTGTTCCCTACATTTAAAATATTATTTTTTTTTTGAGTACGCAGCGTCTGTCCTACTTGCTCGCGGCACTCACTTAAAGCACTAATATAATATTGTATTCGGCTCAGTCAAAAAGAGCACATTTTAGATTCTGAACGTTAGTGAAGAAGCTTATGTTTTTACAATGATGTTTATTTATTATTTTTTTTTTTTCATCCTCTGTGAACACTTTTTTGTATAGAACCACTGGTCCAAAAGTTTCGATCAGTAACTTTATAGATGCAAAATCGAACCCAGATGGTACTCTTGAGAGGTCATTTTTCAAATTTCTCAATATTTTTTTTAATAATGCGAAAAAACTGAAAAAAAATTTTCAAAAAACGGCAAACAAAATATGCAATTACCTCAATTTCCGTAAAATTGAAAATTACTTTTTGACATAACTTCTAAAATAATGCAGCAAAAGACTTGAAATTTTCACCAACCACTAAAAATAGTCACGAAATAATGCCATAAAAATTTCAAAAAGATTTGATCAATTTTGAGTTAAGTGCAGCATTTTGAAAATTTCGGAAATATCTCGTTTTTTGTTAGTTTTTATGCAATAAAATTTTTGATTTTTGATATTAAGAC
>JAIPRM010004170.1:0-23754 GCA_025469315.1 Stegophylla sp. TES_Ste_2020 | reverse complement strand
AATTGAGAAATTCAAAAAATGACCTCTCTAAAGTACAATCTAGAGGCGAATCCGGTTTCAAAAAGTTATTGATCGAAACTTTTGGACAAGTATTTCTATACGAAAAAGTGTTATCAGAAAAAAAAAAGAAAAAAAAAAATAAACATCATTGTAAAAACACTAGCTTCTTCACTTTGTTCAGAATCTAAAATATCAAATAATATTTAATCTCTATACCAAAAAAACTCAAATTATATATTATTGAAAAATAGGTGAAATATTCACTTATATCGAAAAAAGAGTTAAATATGCAAAATATGCAAATTAAAGAGAACTGTATACAACTCCTAGTGTTATGAAACGCATTTCTATATTAATTAGCTATGTTTTGAATGATTTTTGAAAAACATGCTAACTCCTATAAGTCCCTAGCTCTACTGATTACATATTATTAGATCAATTAATATAAGTTTATTACCCAGTTAGTATCTATGCATCGCTTATCAAGTGATAGTGCATATAAAACCGCGAGGACACATGAAACAAACTCCGAACGAACGCGAATTCTTACATTTTCTTACAAAGAAAAAATTCAAAAATCTTCTCTGTTTCATAAGAATTATTTAAGTATGCCAAAAAATGTTTTATAAAATTAATAATTTAAAGTGTTAGTGCAAAATATCCGCTCTAGCTATAAAATTTTTCTAGAGGTGTCCGATGTACCAATTGGAACAACAGGGGCGTGTACAAAGGAGGAAATATTCTGAGTCTGATGATTTTTTTTAAACATTTAACAAGCACCTGAACGTATATCGCGAAATACAAGAATTATTCGTATTTGTTAAAATCATGAAGTAATGTGTGACATACGATTTCAGAGTATAATTCTATAGTATGACGTATGTCTGAGTCATAAATACAACCACTGTTTTTCAAAAATGTAACTTATTTTTAATTGTACTGACAGCTTCAGAGCTTAGAGTTAGATATATTATATGTAGTTTATTATATAAAACTACAGCGTAGATTATTGGCGGAAATAGGATAAAAATAAAGAAAACGTCAGTGGATTTTCAACCTAGGTGGTAATCGGTGCAGTGACTTCGTGGCGGTCCAGATTACACAGATCACACGAAGACCAGACCAGAGGGATATTAATTTTATGTGAATTAGAACACATGTTGCGTCCATGCTGAGCGCACGGGTGGTTGATTGTACATAATATTAGACCGAGATATGTGTAAAATGGTTTTTAATCAGAATTATGTGTTCGGGGACAACACACGTGAAATAGGACACTATCGGCGGGGACACCAAGCGGTGTATCGTATCTTCGTAACGGCAACGGCGGCGGTGGTCTTCGTTGGAGGCTCGTGGCGGAAAAAAGGCGCCAAGATCGTGCGGAACGTTGTTCTCGTATGAAACCGCCGCGTCCATTAGTTATGTGATGTTATAGATAATAATATAATATGACGCACACGCCGAGACATGACGCTGCTGTTGGTGTACAAATATAATGTTATCATCTCTCGGGGTCGTCTGCTTGGGAGGGTTGCACGTGTCGCGAATGGTCTTGTTTGAAAACAGAGACCCACACACATACACATGTATACATATTATATATGTTTTTCTTTTTGTTCATAATCTCTAAATGGTCTAAACCCATTCCGTCCTGTAGGCGACGGGGGGTGGAGGTCACGCCGCAGACACTGGCAGTGTTAATAGTGTTGCCCGTTCCTCCAGTAAGTCCACCGATATGTAATAACAAAAATTTTGTGTTTTTAAAAGTGTATAAACGCCCCTAAGTATAGTCATTATTATTGTTAACCGTTTAGCAGCCGAGGACATACGTATAATATGTTTCTCAGCGGGAAGACGGCGGCGGTCAATCTAGATATTATATTATTTTTTGTCCGACGAACGCTATCTCCACGATCTCGTAGTTTTGGAGCCAATTGATTCCTTAAATGCTTCGTACGACATTCGTGATGGTATGGGTGTACACACATGTATAATATTCTACACGCATACGCACTTATACCATATTATATTATACGGGACAACACTGCAGCACCGCACCCGAAGATAATAAATACGTGACAAATGGCCAGTTCTTATCGACGACGGCCCCGGGGGAGAGCCCTGCACCCTACAAATACATATATAATATCAACACGCATTATGCGCGTGTGTGCGTAGTATAAAATTAATAAGATACCAAGTGAGATACGGCGGTGTGGTAGTGACCCGACCCCACTGTAAGACGACAAAACGTGTATATTATACACATATATGTATACGCATTCGACGTGCGTGTGTGTACATGCGTAATATACATTATAGCCGTGCGACGACGATACGGGTGTGGTGGTTGTATGTCGAATATTATCGGATTTTATTCCATTTTTATTGTCTAGCCAAAAATAAAACGTATTTAGAAGCCCGAGGCACCCCACCTTCTTTTTTCTTTCTTTATTTTTTTTGCTTTCAATTTTTTCTTCAAAACATCAAATACATATTAGGAGGGACAAACGCACACATACACACACAAAGCACTATTACGTCGTCGTACTACACACAAAACTCGTATAGTATCCACCATATGAGTACCACCCCACGACAACAGTGAAGTACGAAAAAAAAAATAAAGACCCTTAACCCGAATAATAGTAATAGTACACATAAAACATTACATAATATTAAAAATAGCGACGACGACATTGCATGTACACGCAATAGGACATTATACCGCCGCCACCACCACGGTCGCTGAGGCTAACCCTTTTACGACGACGGATGTTCGAGCACACCTATATAATGTACCTTATACCTAAATAGGGGAAAGGTCTTGACATGATTTCCTATTCCCTTTCACCATATTATATTTGTGTGTGTGTGTGTGTGTGTGTACAAGCACATAAACATATTATTATAATACATTATTATGTAGTGCACATTTGATATTTAATATTTGCGTCAAACGACCAAACTCAGGTTCTTTCTTATATTTTCTTGTTATGGGTCACCACCCCCTTACATATACGTTTAGATACGCTTTTTGTGTGCATGAGCGTACCCGTAGATTCCACATGTACACATACCGAGTGAACGGTGGGAGATTATAGAAACTTCAGATGGTATCAACACCTTATTTGCAATAACATTTTGCACGTTTCATAATATCACCCCTGCAGTCCGATTCTCAACCGTGAAAATGTATAAATCGCATTTTACGACAAATGTTTATTTTTATTTTACAGGAGGATCTAGTAGGTGCCTTGTTAAAAGTGTCAAATTTAAAAAAATTAAGTAAGTACTAGAAAACAATGTCAAATGAAATTCCGATAACCTTTCTGATGGCCTTTCTTTCCAAATTTTCTTTAACACTACGAAGATTCGAATTTTCGTGTGAATCAAACTTATCTCACTGATAAATTCCATAAGCTCCAATACGACGTCCATTCGGACTGGGGTGGTACGAATTAAAATTTAGTTGCGTTTGATTCGTTGAACCACCTTTTGACGTCATTTACAAATCACCCTGTATATGCATGTATGATAATACAACACAAATGTACGCAACAAATCACATCGTCCGTAATAAGTCTTGTGACTAAACACCGTTTCGAAACACGTGGGCCATCGCGATTAAATACGATTATTTTAAAACGCCCGAAGCACACGACATATCGTACACATGCAACAACATGACGCACAATCGTCCGAATAATGCGACACGCTGAAACCCGATATTCGTATTTAGTCATGGTCTACGACATAATATAAGAACATAATAGTATAATATACGCGTATCTCGTGACACCTTTCGTTAAAGTTTCTTGTTTTGTCACATTGTCTACAGCAGCGGGGGTCCGCGGAAAAAATAACGTTATGGCGGAAAAAGTGAAAATTGTATTTGATATTTGTGTTATTGTGATTTGTGGAATATTGTAAATCGGTTTTTCTGTTTTTCATATGAAATATATCATAATATAAGTACCGTCAGACTTACGTCAGACGAGTTTCCCCTATCGTCTGCGGAGCCAGATTTCAAAAAATTAAGCGCAAGCAAGCAAACAAACCCAAGGATCACATTAAAATTAAATTTTTCAAATTATATACATTATACATTATAAGGCACGTGCTGGTTAAAATGAATAAATATTTCCGAATTTTTCGTTTTAGTTATTTCGTAAATTCTTATTTAGGTATCTTATGTGAAAATACATAACAAGTATTTTGATTTTTGGGGGTCCGTTAAGCAGTGGTGAGAGGTCAAGGGGTAGGCGAATAAAAAAATACAGTTGACCTACAGCATATTTTGAAGCTTTGAACACGCCTATAATAGTACATAATATTATTATACCTACGCAAGTGTGTGGTATCGGCATACAACATATAATAATAATAGCAGTAGATAGATATTATACTGCGATATTGTCGTACGTTTCCGATGCGAATCGCATTCCGTATTTTGTTATGTGCTATTAGTAATTATAACACGACCATAGATTTAATGTATTACATAACACGCTCACGAACGTCATCCGAATTACTTTGAAATTATATTAGTGAGCTTGTACGTAATATACGTGTGCTTAAAAAATTGACATTCAGAAGAAATCGTAATCGAGGAGGGGCCCGTTATTGTACACGCCGAGAAGCGATAAACAGTGAAAATTATCAATTTACCAATTGGTCGTTCCTATATACATACTTGTGAATAATATGCTTTTAAGACTCATCAATTATACTACGTTTTGAAATTTTAGTCGTTTTAAAATATTTATATAAATATTTAGCAAATTTTAAATAAAACTTCAATGAATGAAGTTCAATACATTAAATTCGTCATCATATTAAATCCGTCGTTAAAAATGACGACCATTATTGATTTTTATATTATTAACTTCATTCGTTCAGAGTCGTCTTATTGAAGAAATGACTTATCGTTTCTTTAAAATTCCATGAGCCCACCAAGAGTATCTGACCCGAGGAGTGAAGAACATTCGTGGTGCTAAGTATGTCCGGCTTTCTTTTTATTATTGTTTTTTGTCAAATATTGGGTAGTTTTTGTAGTTTTTGTACATGCTTAGAAAAATTAATGAGAATTTTGTAAAATGATCTCCCAATAGTACCATCTTGATAACATTTACAATCTATAGAGTTGCTGATCGAAACTTTTGAACTAATATTTCTACCCGAAATCGTGTTTCCAGACATGCGGAAAAAAACACAGATTTGAAAAGCCAATACATTCTTTGCTCCATTCAAAATCTAAAATCGATTAGATATCGAAAGTGATGGTCAAAAAAATGGAAATGAGCTTTTCAATGGAGCACTTACCTATTAAGTTTTTCATTAACACTGTTATTTCCAAAGATTTGTTTAATTTTATTTAGAAATTGACTTGTCTACTATATTTTTGAAAATCGAGCTCGGATTTGTACGGAAAATCTAGTTGAATTTGAAATACTGGACTACTTTCTAAAGTTTTTGACATCTTTCTTCAATCACCTTGTAATGGATAATGATTACAAATGTACAATTAATACGACAGTGTTAATTGTAAGAATATCTTTACATTCATGCTAACTTACGTATTATCGATATCAAGTTTTATAGTCAAATGTGTCTTCAAGTACTCAAAGATTTTTTCCCTACCATATACGTTTAAACTCTTAAAAATTAGTAATTCTTGTCTTATTAGTTATGTATAGTTTGTAAAGTATATTTACTATTCAAAACTTTGTAATACGTCTATTCAAATCCTCATTGACATCTTTTGTTACACATAACAGTTACAACGTTTTGTTAAAGAATAGGTCAGAAGTTTGGAAGAATTCTTAAAGGAGTATTATTAGAGAAAATTAAATATCTATTTTTTAGTAGGACAATATTAAAGCAGTTATACTCGGTATACCTGTTGGTTTGAATATATTATTTCTTTGAGAAAACATCTAAGAATTTTAAAAATTTAATTGTTCACGTATACTAAGGTTAATTTTATGAATATACGTGATACAGTGTGAATAAGCAATGTTTAAAACAAAGTTCCCAACCTTTTTCGACTTGCCGTACCCTAAGATATTTTCTAAAACTTCCGAGGTACCCTATGCTCCATAATTAAATTAAATACACTAGGTTTTATATAATCTGTGGTATTATACATATAGGTACGTTATATTTTTCGTATGTATAGGTACGTTATAAGTATTGGTTTCAAAAAGTATAGACAAGAAAGCCGGACATACTTCGTACCACGGATATTCATCGGGTCAGATACTCTTGGTGGGTGTGTATAATTTTAAAGAAACGATAAATCATTTCTTCAATAAGACGATTCTGAACGAATGAAGTTAATAACATAAAGAACAATAATATTCGTCATTTTCAAAATGCCCACCAAGAGTATCTGACGCGAAAAATGAACAATATTCGTGGCGTGAAGTATGTCAGGCTTTCTTGTCAATACTTTATTTTGCTTTACTTTACTTTTTTTTATCTAATAAATAAAGAAGAGAGGAAATAAATTAATGAAAAAAAAGTGTTGGAAAAATGACTAAAATTTTTTTTTCATATTTTCAAAAATTTTTTGCGCTAAAATGTTTCTTATATTATTGTCTATGTTTAAATTTTCATAAAGTTTGGATCAAAAAATGATAGTTTCTGAGTCTTTTTTTGTCGAATTTTAAGTAGTGCCCCCCCCAAAAAAAAAAAAAAAAAAAAATGAAGAATTAAGATCAAGACTTTCTGTTTTTATTATTATGTTAATTTAATTTTATTTTTTTGTATTATTTTTAGATTATTTTATTTATTACTAATATTATGAATAATTATAAAGGTATATGATACAAATATTTTTATACCAATTGCCAATAATGTATAAATATTGAGCACCGATATTATTTAGTAATAAACGGCGTGCAAAATAAGCTAATACGTATGACTGGCCAGCATGCGCCTCTATCAGTAGTTTGAAAGGTACAGTGGATATAATCCCCTCTCCTCCGAATGAAATTATTGCTCACACCATTATACATTTTGATCGCTTATTCTCAAGTCACAGCCATAAAATGTCAAAAATGATTAGAGTAAATTATTAATGTCTGGAATGTGTAATGGCTTAAAAAGTATTCAATCGGATCACAATTATATATCTATTTTAAACGACCTCAAGGGAAACTGACCGAACAAGAGGAACTGCTTAATGGATTTCGATAAAAAAATTGTTATTTACTTTTTAGCTTTCTATAATTAGCTAATGAGTATTTCATAGCTTTGGCATTTAACTGAAATATGATAAAACAAATGTAAATATCTTAAGTGATTGCAATTAGAATACGAGTAAATTGTTTTAAACGTTTATAATATTATAAGAATATATTTTAGATTCTGAGTTGGGCGTAGAAGCATGTTATTTTACATGCATATTTCATTATTTTTCAATAAATGTATTTTCTACTAAGCTATTTTTCTAAAACATTTAGTATCATGTCTAGTAAAGGCAAAAAAGCCGGACATACTTCGCTTTTCGGGTCAGATACTCTTGGTAAGTGTGTTGATAATGACGACCATTATTGATCTTTATATAATTAACTTCTTTCGTTCAGAATCGTTTTATTGAAGACAATGATTTATTGTTTCTTTAAAAATCCCGAGGAATGAAGTATATTTCAATACGATCGAAACCGAATATCCGTTTTCAATGACATTAACTAAAAATAGATTCAAAAAATATTTTTGGCTCTCGACATAATTTTATTTATCCACGGGGCTCGTGAGCATATTCATGTTGGCTACCCCTTGTTTATAACGTATCTATATTAGCTTGGCATTTGGTTTTGTAACATTAAAAAATATTAATTACGCAATAGATCATTTTACTTCGGACGAATAATAAAAAGTATAAAATTAAATCACCAACTAAATTATTAAATAGTTTACGAGAGTAACCGCGAAGGATTGGAAAAACAATCTGGGTTGGGCCTTCTTGCTCTCTGGTGTAATTCTCCTCGTCACGTTTTAGTCATTGAGTCGAACATTATATATACATTAGAGGAAAATAAAATATTTTAATCACACGTATCGTCGAAATCAATATTCATATATTCGTGCCCTTCACAACACTTCTCTATAATTACAGCAAATCGACTATACATTTTAAATGTTGATCACGTCAGACGCTGATGAAGCACATCACTGCTGCAGCTCTCGGAGCACGATAGTTTCTAGTTATAGAGAGCCAGAGTGTTTCGAATCGGTGATCTTGTTTTAAACATAATGTGTTTTCAAATGTTTAAGCATTTTTGACAGTAATTTTTTAATTTTTGTTTTTTCCCGCCCATAGATCTTAATATATTCATTATCTAACATAGAATATTGCACAAAAAAATAATTATATAAACTTAGTTTGTTACGAGTTACTCTTTTTAATCTGATGTATTATGATATTTATGTTAAAGTATTGACAGACTTCCTACGAAATATTTTGAAAAAAAAAATGGTTTGATAACTTTAAAACAATTTTTTTTTTAATTATTGATACAAATTACATGATTTTAAACATTATAATGAAACAGGTTTTTTTTCTACTCAGTAATCTAGATGCGGCGTCTCTCGAAAATACCTTATGGTAACGTCCTTAAAATAACAAGTTCTCGACGGGGTAGGTAATAGGTGTATAGAATCTTAATTTTTACACCTGGCTAAATGCTTCAATCCAACCAGTTGTATATTTGCGTCAACTACTTGTAAGACCGAAAAGCGTCAAGTGTGTGTCAAGCAGGCCCGTATTTACAAAAATTGCCGTAAGGGGCCACATAAAATTTGCCCCCTCCCCCCAAAAAAAAAAAAAATTTAATTTATAAGCACACACAAACATTATTTTATTTTCATTTCTTCTCACAACACTGAAATTGCAGGTAGTATACTCAAATTACAAGGTATCAAGGCATAAAAACTATCCACTAATTGTGTCACCTTTTTCTGAAATTTTGATCTATACAGAAACACAATTTTAAATTCGAAAGATAAAGTAATATTTCTTAGTTATTTTAGAATTTAGGACAGTGTTTTAAGTAGTTAATATTGCAGTTACAAACATAATTTTAGTATTCTTAAATATATTAAGCCCGGCTGCGTATTTCCCGACTCTAGTACTATTAGTCTAGACTACTATTTATCTAGTACTATATTCAGTGCAGTGGACGGAGCTTACACATATAAAACGTATTTTGCGAAACCTTTGTGTATTCAGTGTGAAGCATAGGGTTAGTAATGTCATGAAATATTTTTATTTTTCAAATGTACGTCTCTGTACAATGTTTTAATAAATGTATAATACTCGTATAATTATCATATAAATAGAATAAAAGAGAGGAAAAATAAATAAATAAAAGAAAAATATTTAATAAAGTTGTTTATAAATGTATAAGAGAAAAATACATGGTTAAAATTTCTTATATGTAAATGTTTAGATAATTTTTCATTTTTAAACGATTTTCTAATAAATCAATAATATGTATATATTATATCTCATATAAATTATAATATGCAGTCATTTAAAATAATTTAAGTATAAAGATACATGTCATTAAATATAAAACTTCAGTTAATTAAATTTACTAATGTTTTAAACTACCTATATAGGTTAATGAGATTTAGCATTTGGCCTAATAGCTGAAATGTTTGATCTAATGTTTCTTTTAAATTTATTTCACAGAGACCTTCTCGTTAAACCAGATCTATCTTTTCGTCGAGAAATGGGGCTGTAGGTTGAACGTGAATACTTTTTTTTTTTACTTTGTTCACCAAGTTGGACTAGTATTAATGATAACTGGTTAATTGTTTTAACCTTTTCTAGTTAAATATTGTTTTTTTTTTTTATTAAATTTGTTACAGATGTGTCTTTGTTTGTAAATAATAATTCAATTATAGAATCTAAGTTTTATACTTAAGTTGTTTTATTTTAAATGACTGTATACTATAATTTATTTGGTATATATATTATTGATTTATTAGAATATCGTACGAAAATGTAAAATTATCTAAACATTTATATACAAGAAATATTAACCATTCATTTTTCTCTTAACATTTATAAACAACTTTATTAACATATATTCTTCTTTTATTTTTTTATTCTATTTATATGATATACATACATATATATATTCATTTGTTATGAAAATGTTTATAACTAATGAAAATATTAAATAACAATGTATAATCTGTATAGCTTACTTTATAGCGAAGAGAATATTTTTACCAGAGTAACAATAAAATATTTAATGAGGTCTTCATTAAATAAAAAAATAATATTTTAAAAAAAAAAAAAAAAAAAAAAAAAAAAAAAAAAAGAGTAGTTTTATAAAAATTTTGACTTAAAACAGCTTTAAAAAAATTAGTTGTCTTATGATTTTCATTTTTTTCTGTATTGTCTGTCTTTATTTATTTCTGTCTCAGTGCCAAGATATAAAAATTTTATGAAATAAAACTAAAATAAACAAAAATTCCCAATATTTACAAAGTTCTACACTTAGCTTTTCAAAATGAGTCAAAGTTTTTGACACTTTAAGAAGAATGCACATGGCTATTTTTAGTAGTGTTTTCAAAGTTTTACATTTCTTTAACTATTAGTTTTGGAATTATGATTAAATCACTAAAATTGATTGAACAATATTTTTTTTCAATTTCTAGTAAGTTACTATGTTAAATTCTTTTTCAAATTATTTTTTCATAAAAACCAAAAACCATATAGTTTTGTAAAACTAATAAATTCATTGCACCACTCAGAATCTAAAATAGTTACTCATTACCATATGAGTCATTCCTTTTTGTTTTTTTTGTTTTTTATAGACACGAATAGGTTAAAATCATATCTATAACTTTCCTAATAACCAAAGAGAAAATAGCAACGTGCATTTTTTTTCATATATACTCAGATTCATGTATTTTTGTTTTTCCATAAGTATATATATTATATATTCTACATATTCACTTACGTATATTAGTTTATAGAAGTGAAGGTTGTTCATAAAACCTGTAGATACTCACTGCATACACCAGTCAAGTGCCAATTTCATATGTTCATACTCCATTTAAAGGGAAATTTATAATACTTGGTCATAATTAAATAAAAATGAGTGTCTATAGATAAATATATCCAAGGCAAATAATATACTATAACAGCTGTATCGGAAAACACCAAAATCGAATTAGATATAGTTCGCTGCAATTGTAATTTGACCACCAATTCAAACAAATGATAAATGCAGTAACTCTTTTATAAAACACCTTAAAATATATTAAAGATACAAGGAACAAGGAAATAAATAAAAAGATAAGAAAATTTTCTTTTAAGGAAATACAGTATTTTATTACAAATCAAAACCATTTTGTGTTCAAATTTTCAACGCAAATATTAAATATTATATATTTTTTTAAACTAAAATAAGTATTTCAATTCTTACTATATATATATATAATTTTTTACATAAATATATATATATATATATATATATATATATATACACACACACATTTATTATATAATTATGTCAATTCTTAAACTTATGACAAATAGGTTCTACATTTATAAGTAACGTCTAATGTCTAAAGAATCTATATCTAATTAAAAAAACATTGTCAATTAAAAAAAAAAAAAAAAAAAAAACAACACGATTTTAAATAAACTGTATATACAATATTTTATAAATATTTTTTTTAGAAATTACCAATTATAAAAAAAATCGTAATTCGGTCTAAATTGAAAAAAAAATATTTCTCTTACAACACATTATATATTTATAATTAAAATATAATATACAAAATGGATTCATTCACACCTATGAAACATTTATTTTTCTATTCATCCTGTTGAGATCAGAAATAATACATCACAGGTTGAATGTAGAGAAACTATTTTAACAATAAAGCACGAAAACTGCTATAGCTATAGCAGAACAATTTTTAAGTTGAAATTTTTCTTTTTTTCCTTTTTTTTTTTTATTAACAAGAAAAACAATTAGTCTATACAAGATATTTTTACAACAAAGAAGAGAAAATTTTTGTTCAAAATAACCTTGTGTAAAAAAATAGTTATAACAATGAGATCATTCCAGTCCCATTTATATTGAAAAAAAATCTGTTTATAAATAATTTTTATTATTATGTTGTGATGCCATAAACTTGAAAATATATTTTTGAAGTGCTTCAGGAATATTATTAAGATGGTGTATATACCACAATGGATTTATGACACTTCCCCCCTGTCTCTTCACCAAGCAAGTCTCCTAAAAATAGTATAACGCCTACACAAGATCCAATATAGATACACCACCTAGAGTTGAATTATTAATTTTTAATTTGTGAACCGAATGAGAATTTTGAGAGACATTTCTTTGGACACT
Organism: Stegophylla sp. TES_Ste_2020; assembly: GCA_025469315.1. NCBI lineage: Eukaryota > Metazoa > Arthropoda > Insecta > Hemiptera > Aphididae > Stegophylla > Stegophylla sp. TES_Ste_2020. Next base: position 11,362 of record JAIPRM010004170.1, on the reverse strand, counting down.
TGTAAAATTAGATAGAGACCAATGAATCTTTGGGATTTTATCATTAAAATTGAGATCTTCTCGAAAATTGAAAATATTAACCATTGAAAAATTATCATTTAAAATAAAAAAAAAAAAAAAAAAAAAAAAATGGATTTTATAATAATAATATTTCTGACCTAAAATTGTTTTAAGCTTAGTGATGTTTTCTAACTTCTCTTTTAAACATTTTTTAACAAGCTAAAATTAAAAAGTTAAATGTATAATTGCACGTTAACATTAAAATCTAGAGCTAATACTAAACGTACAGATATTAAGCTTAGCTTAACATATAGTTAGATAATAGTTTTATTTGAAATAAAAAAAACTTTCATCTTAAAGATAAGATTTTTAATTAAATTTGTATAGACAAAACAATAAAATTGGTCTGCGCATAGACAGTGAATTAAACCGAACAATATTCATGAAGGAGATCAAAAACAAAACAGTATAAATATTAATTGTTAAAAAATACATAATTTTTAAAATTTTAAAAAAATTTATAAACATCTGTACAATAACGATGGGGTTGAGAAAAAAAATACACATATAAAATAATCATATATAAGTGTGTTATCAGGAAGAATCCTGGAGAAGATAAAATATAGTTAAGACTATCTATTGGGGAGATCTCAAAATTTTCTTCGAAAATGAGAATATGTTGGGGGCATTTGGATTTTAATCTTACATATTTACTCTGTGCTGCTTTTCCTAAATCAGATAGCCATAGTTGCCTGTGATCGGCGACTTCTCTTGTTCCTAGTTACTGCCAACTCTGTATCTACTACTTTGTTTGAGCGCAATGATCCTGCAATGCTTAATGGTCGTTTCTTAGTTTTGCCCATAAAATCTAAACAAAACAAACAAAAAAAAAAACTTATATTAGTAAACACAGTGCACATCATGGTCGCGAAGGGAAGGAGTAATTTAATTTTACTTAAGTACTCAACTCATACACTACACGAGGGCAGCGACCTCCTACACTCAGGCACATGACAGAGAGGGAAGAATAATCAAAATACATGTACATAAATGTACAAAGATAACTCAGATAATGATAATAATATAATATAATACATGCTGGACCACGCCCATTTAGCTATGCACTTTTTTGTTAATAATAATATACATATATAGGTTCATTTATTATTATTTTTAATCATCAATTTACTTCGAGCCCAGTCCAAGAGAGTCGTTATGTTCCCCACCAAGTGTTGTGTTGTGTGCGTACTGCGTTGTGTATAATATGAATATATACAATTGTGTGTGTACGAGTGTAGTTGTGTGTGTATTAGAACGCGTATGTGTGGGACGAAAAAAACCAGTCTCCCGAACACGTGTGCACATATGCAACTCGAGCTTATTATTATGGGCAGATCCTAGTAGTAATATAGTGAGTGACACTCCTCTCTCGGATTGAAAAAAAATAATATTATGTCCTCGTACTCGTACACAATCGAACACAATATTAATAATAACAAATTTACATAACCTAAAAAAATTAATGCGCGGTACCTATGAAAAAAAATTTCAAGGTCTTCGAACGCTGAAATTGTTTTCGCGCCATTTCACAATCGTACATAGATATCACGGCTGCAGTCATAATTTTAAACACATATGCACAATATTTATTATTCAGTTTTTTTCTACGTGTTTTGAAACAATTTGTTTACACCCCTCACTAACGGGACAACAAAGGGGATGGAAATCGTAGACTTTATCGACTGAAACCAATCGGTGGGCGTACTAAACGTACTACACAGCCATGGCACATAAATTAATAATTTTCTTCGGGCCGTAAAACGCGATACATTTATGGAAAGGGTTTAAGGCAATAAAATATGAAAATAATAAAAAGAGATTAGAAAATGAGTATTAAGTCTTTCCCCTATCTTTTTTGTACTGCAAGCATTACATTATCACTTTTTATTACGTTTTTCCCACAGTGGTGGCACCCTTCCCTCCCGCAAGGGTTCACTGCACCCTAGCACACCACGCAGGTGCTCATTGTATTGTCAGATGGGGGAGCTCAACTTCACACACGCACACACACACAAATGCCGGTTAAATGTAATCCACCCACGGGTATAAAATATGTAAAGGGAAGAGCAACACGATAGAGAGCAAGTAAATGGTGGGAGGGACAAAAAATTGTATTACACCATGGTCAAAATAAATAATTAATAAGTGTATTTACCTGTGACTTTGGACTGCCGTTGTTTGCCGATAGTTTGGCGACAATTATTCTGTTCATCCGTTATAGAGTCTGCAGCGGCTGCTGCGTTATCATGTTGTTGTGGTTGGGGCGGTGGTGGGCAAACGCGTTCCCATGCGTAACGGTCGTTCGGGCCGTCATGCAACGGACGCTCGTTGATAAAATCAAAGTTCCACGATCGCGAATTTGCCCTGGAGGCCGCGTACAGTTGCCGGTCCAGCCACGCCCGCGTCTCAGCCGGGTCAGACGGCGGCCCGAACAGTACGCGCCTCACGCTTAACACGGACGCCTTTCCAGTGTTCGACGGGGTCGGAGCCGGTGCGTTATTGTTGTTGTTTACGTTACTCACTGAATCAGTTTTTGCCACAAGCACACGCCTGCCTCCGTTGTTGACAGAACCACCTCCATCGGCGGGCACGCCATACGAAACGGTCATGATGATTTTTTTAGATTAAAATATTTTTTAAGCAGAAAGTCAAAATCTAACTGGCTTGCTCGTCCTTCGAGCAGTCGGTTATCCGCGCCGGTATTATCCAGTCGGCGATGTATATATTTTCAAGCACTTTTCTTGGCACAAGCACCGAACAACGGCGGAATAACGAACGTAAACGCGCACAATTTTAACGATATGAAAAACGTAACTGTCGTTGGCGCACGCAAAATATTCCGAAAAAAATTCACACCGTTTCGCGGTAGCTTTGTGTGGTTAAAAATATTAAAAAACAGCGGTGGCGAACGAGTTATCGTCGTAGTGAAAACAAAACACTGCAACAAAAAACACACAAAATGGACGACACGGCGCGTGACGGTAGAACACGGGTGTCGTACAAGCGGCGAACGGTGAGAGAATGAAACAAACTAACGCAATCGACAACAGAGAACGAGCGTAACTGACGAGGTCACGTATACTACAGTCGTCTCTATGCGGCAGAGTGGGAAGGGGTCGACGGTCACGTCATCCACGCGCACACACACACACACACACACACGCGCGCGCGCACACACTTTATGTACACGAGCAACCGATATAAACGCACGCACGCGCATACAACATTCAAACACGCATGCGCCAACTCGTGCTACAACGTTAGGCCCGAAGCCTAACCCCACCACGTTTATAGTAGTATACCCCGCACTCCGCCGATGCGTTGTGTTGTTGCTGTTGTTGCCGCCCGACCCCGCACGACCCGTCGTCCAACCGCCTCACAAGTTCTTGTTCGCCGCGCGCGTTTTTCAGTCGCGTTTTTCTGCCGCCTGCTAGGCGGCGGCAGCCTCAAGACCCGCCGCTCGCTCCCACCTATGGCTGCCCCCGCGACCGACGCAACACCCATTCCTACGACCACGCACAACCCGCTCCATACCTCCTCGACCATCATCAAACCAGTGATTGTGTGCGCGCGCGTTTTTACTACTATAATAATCTAATATAATTATTATACTCGTCTTACCTACACACGCGCTCGTACTCATATATACGCTAGTGAAATAATCACAAAATAAAAAAAAATAAAAAAGAAAGAAAAAGAAATAATAATAAAAACCCTAGCCATGTGCTCGGCCGCCGCCGCAGCCGCCCGTGTATATCATGTATAGACACGTCGTGCAGCTCGATGGACGATAATATTATTGCCTCTGTCACACGCACACGCGTAGCGGCTTCACAGTAATAATAATGGATGGATGCTGTGCGTTTGTACACGTCACGTTCTACCATTAAAAAAAATATAATATATACATATAATTTATCCGTCTTGCTGATTTCTAATTTCGATCCCTTATAAACCCGAATCAAGCGTCCGACGGGGTTGTATTCACCTAGTCACGACCTCCATATTGTACACGGTATTGTTGTGATCAGAAATCGGTGTAACCGAGATTACGGCGTCTTCTTTTCAAAAGAGAGAAGACGTATGCATAAATGTGTTATAATTTTACATAACGCGGCTTAACGGTTTCAAACGGTTCGACCTTTTTACTGAAATTATTTTGTTACAAGTGGTTTACAATAAATTGCGTAAAAACACTTTTTTAAGTACCGAATATAATGCATTAATATAAAATTGTATATTGCATTTATATTCCTATATAGTCTGTACATTGTCCAATAAGAAACAAATAGTAGATTTCCACAAGCAGGAGTCAAGAAATACACTTAAAAATCATTATCGTAAAAGTATTACGACCTTGAGTAATGGGTCTGTTTCATGTCCAATTTTGGTGTCAGTTGCAGGATATTTGTGATATGTTACGTATATATGTGACTTGTCAACCACACGCGGTCATTTAAATCCGATCAGCGTGTACCGTCTTTCTTCCCACAAATATCTCGTGTTTCATTAACCAGAAGCTTAAAAAGTACGCACCTATCATTATTTTTTCATTAATTATGTAATATTATGTTTACTTAAATACATAATATTACATACATTGTATGCATTTTATAGCAATAAATGATTTCCGTTTTTAATTTAAAATGACTCGTTTCCTTCATTACTTTAAAAAGTGTTCAGTCTGTAACGCAATTCAATTTAAAATTCTCACCTCTGAAATTTAGAATCCAAGTACTTGCGTACACTGTTACACTATACGCGTGCCTGTAAAATTAATTAGTCCCATGTATCTTTGGTTTCTTAAGTGTAGATAATAATAATTTTGTATAAAATCGTATAAATTATTGAAAACATTTAATATTTATGGTATCTATATTACACAAATTTACAAATTTATCTTCAGTACCAGGTTTAATTAATTGTTGATTGTTATCCTATAAGCTGTAACCCGTGTAAACTACACTTCATTTCAGTGGCGACGCTCTTGCCCTTAAGGAGGCCTCGCCTGCAGTAGTGGCAGATTGAGAGCAAAAAGGAATTACCTTCCCCCGTTTGCTAAATGAATTTGGTCTTGATCGGTTTCTTAATAATTTGAAAATCTGATTCAATATGAAAATATTTTAATTCCACGTATTAAATGTCCAAATTGTCCCCCCGATGCACAGCAAGCCAAGGGTTGATATCGATTTGAATCGAGTGCGAAACGCGAGGGGCACGATACGATCTTGCGAAATAAGCGAGGGGAGCTGCGGAGTGTAGCGACGTTCAATGTCATTCACAGGGACGCATTTTAGGGGTGTAAGCCAGTTCACCTTCTTGTGGTGAACCCTGGGTAACTCTGAATAAACTGGGACGCATTTGGGTGATACATTTTTACGGACGCACTCATTTTATTCAGTTTTATTTTATATTATTAATTAAAAAAAAAATTACATAATTCTAATAATCTTTAATAATTATAAGTATCAAAATATGTGTGCTTTAAAAATTGATTATAAAAAATGTGAAACATAGGTAATTTCATACCGCATTATTAAACATGTTTGTACAAAATTTGTATGTATTTGTAGAAACAGAGGGTACATACTATTTATTAAAAAGCTAATGGTTCTCCTGTGATTACATGTTGTACGCGTGTGCTCGTGCGTACGTAATTTATTCGAAAAGTATTGTACTCTTTCTAATTTCTATTGTCTTAACCAGAGGAGAATTGTTTGAAAATAGTATTATACTAAGTTAGAGAGAAAATAAGAGATACATAAAGAGGAGCTGCTGGTGCATTACCCCTTGTACGAGGTTTCGTTCTGTGTGGATGGCTACCAAAAGGAAGTACTCAAGGATTTCTACGGATGACTGGCCTACCTCTGTCCATACATCCACGAAAGAAGGGCAAAAAAAAAAAAAAACGTAATTACTCCCATGCACAATCGGTGTTTAAATAAATCTGTTAGAAGTCACGGTTTGTATTAAAGGGTGTTTTTATCACAGGACATTATGGGAAGCCGAGTCTGGAATTTCAATTAAATGGTCATTTTCGATGTAATCTGGGGTATTATAATTGAATAGAGATTACTAAAAAGACTGAAATATCACGTACATTTTAAAATATTATATATTTTTCTCCGGGCGGATTATATAAAAGGAAAAATAAATTTTAGATAATATACAAAAGTATAACGTACTTATACGTGAAAACCACATATTTTATTTATAATATACATCGCATATTATGTTTGTATAACATAATGCATTTATTGCCTATTTTTTAATGTGATTTATTCAGTGCATTACAATATTTGTTTTCTTTTAATATTTTAGACTTATATAGTTTTATGAGTTACCACATTCCATGCATAACTTAACTTTAAAAAGGTAATTTTTTAAGAGTGAAATACTGAGTGGCGTCATTTTTCTACAATTTGTAAGCGCAATTCCAGACTTCACATAAACGTCTATATAAACTTAAGTGGGTATTTTTGACCCTCGTAGGTTGTGTTGTATAAAATATGTTAGTGTAACGTAACGATTGAAATGTTTGACAAGTGACGATAGATTCAAAGCAGTTTACGTTTTTTTTTTATATTCATCATATACCGTTCTTCACATACGAAGCGTTCGCTTTTGAATGAAGATCGTATCATTTGTGAAAATGTATTATTGGTAAAATAAGTAGCTATGCTATATTCTAAATATCTAAATAATTATCAAATTTTAATTTTTTGCTGATCTTGACTTAAGTAAATATTTTATGAAACAAATATCAGGATTTATTTAAATTTTAATACACAACACTGGTAGTGTGGTAAAAATTGTTTTAAAAATAAAAGGTAAATACGTTTTAATTTAAAAAACAGAAAATAAAAAATATTTATCTTTATGTTTTAATATTAATATGTTTATAATGAGTCATGAATATTATACAAATACACAAAGCTTACAGTGCACTACATTTATGTTGATTTGACAGATATGTAAAATGAATTAACACAAGACAAAACAAAAACATTCTTGTTTTTGTTTTTTATTTGTTAAACAGGTATATGAAAGGATTTACTTTTAAATATCTGATATCACTTAATATATAAATGAAGGTTATAACTACCTACACAACGAATGTTATATAAACTATACAATATTTTCCGCCTACAGATATTTTTTAGAGTTTTCCTAATTTGGTATATTCGTGAAAGGTCGGTAATTTTTACCTCTCCCTATTTACGACCAGACAGTGTGGGCGATTCAAGAAAATTTCCGGTGAACACTATCCTGTAGAAACATTCGTCCAAGTGAAGAACCAATCTTGACGTGTATAGACGATAAGTTGACTCACTATAACTTAAACCAACTATCATAACACAGAAATTCAAAAAGTTTTCGTTAGTATTTTAGTGTCCTGTTATCAATTTCACTTAGCGAAATTCAATGTTAACTAATAACCTACAACTGACAACTGCCATGAGGAGTATTTTCCGAGATGATCAGCAACCTGCAAATGAAGCTGTAGATATAGCAAAAAAATTTGAACGAACCTTTTCTTCACAAAAACAAGTTCAATGGAGTTTTGATTTCGACAAAGGCAGACCTGTTGAAGGGCTTTGGCAATGGACTAAAATTACAGCCGCAGTCAACGTCGACGAATGCCCACAACAAGTTTGATGATAATATCGATTAATTAATTATTTTATTCTATATTCAAACCTATAGATGTTTTACATAATATAATCAATGCATAATATACTGTGTACATAATTTGTGATCGTTAAATTGTTATTTACAAGGCATAGTTTTATTAATTTGAAGATTAGATCGAATTAGTACGGCAACTAATGAACGACCAATAGGTAATAACAATGATTGCATACGTAATGCAAATTAATGGTAATAATATTACTGCGTATGTCCGACGCCTTTAAAAACACTCGTAAGTCATATACATCGTTAACAGTCTTACAAAATTACATATTATACTTATTACGCATTACCTAAAAAGCAAAACACTTATCATTTTCTAATCACATCCATGTATTTATCAAATTAATAATTAAAAAAAATGCATTATGTTTATTTTATGATCGTGAAAATACATTTCTATTATGTGTTTCATTATTTGTTTAACTATTAATTATGTTTTATCTTTTATAATTTATGTTGTATCCTATTATTCTATTTGAATCTTGTTTATGCAATTTAAATTTAGTACAACAGATATAAATTAAAATAGGTTTTAACAATTATTATTTGAAGTGTGAAATTTTAGTATGCGATGAGACAAAACAAATATCCCATATTTCCGTCATTTCGATACCTTTGTAGAAAACAATTATTTTTCATAATAGTAAAACATTTCAAATAATGTATCTTACGTATACTTCTAAATATTATATTAATTTCAGAAATGTTTATTGTCTCTTGATAGAATTTACCGAATGACTATAAAATTAATTTAGGGAAGAATTTAGAGATAAATTAAAAAAAAAAAAAAAACATTTTAAATTCATAAATACAGCAATAAAATAAGAACTATTTTATGAAACTCTCATAAAAAAAAAAAATACATTATGTATATTTTAGGACTTCAGCAGATTGTTATTATAGTAAAAATTATTATCTTAGTAATTATATATAAATCTTATATTAGTAGTTGTAAACTAAATTACTTTTATAAAGTATGTGTGTTGTATATTTATTTTAGCTCAAGAACTTGGCTTAATTCTTTTAATCTATTGCAATGTTTAATAATACTCTAGTCACTCCAATCAATTCCGACTTTTTATATGTTTAACCTTGTAACATAAAATAATCAAACACAATATACTTTATTATAAAAGTATAACTGCATAAAAATGCAAGTAGTATTAAATTGTTATTGTTTATTAGTTATTACCGATTTTGATTTGCTTTCATGTAGTGCACGTTCTAAATACGGAAACGGTACATTATAGCTTATAATAAATAATTGTAATGCGATTTATCGACGAAGTTATGATGGTTATTCACTACCATCCCAGGTATATACATCACAATATATATATTCATAATAATATTGCATATTATTACTAAAATGATAGGTATTTATGTATCATATTTGATTATTTTAAAATATATGACTTTATCTGTTTGGTATCTACATTACACAAATGCGAATGAAGGGATTTATTTGGACAGGAAACATTAAAAATCTACAACACCGACAATTAAAAAAAAAATCGGTTTTTTTTCCTACACTCCCACAACGTAATTTTCTCTCATGCATAAAAACATGAGTCATGGTCCGACAAACGTAGTCGACATTTCCTATTTTTTATATTTTCCCAGAGACCGATTCGTTTCTGATTTTTTTGTAGCCTTTTGTGACAATGAGAACACACCTAATGTAGTGATCAACAAGTTTTTCTATGAAAAATAATGATCCAACGCTCATTAGTCATTACGATTAATCAGTTGAACTGATATTATTATGAACTGTTTGTGTATGGTATATGGGAATAGCAGGATGCATTAGCCATTCGGATACTTTTAGTTTGTTGAACCGAAAATCCGGCGTGCAGTTTTTAGCTTTACTTGCATATTGTTAATGCAGAAGTTTTCACCGCTTCGATGGACACACTCACGGACTATTCACGTACATTAACAAAAATTACATAATATGCACCAGGCACATTACATGTATGTCATACTGTCATGTGCATACCTGTTGCATAAATATATATACTATATGATGTATAGCAAATGCTATTAATTTATTATTATTATTATTAGAATATTTTTAATTCAAATTAGCATGAAATAATAAGAATTGTGATAATAATTATAGAGATTTATATCAATTTATAATGTTTAATTATTAATAAACTACGTAGAATAGAGAAATATTACCGACATAATTCACAGTGCTATAAATTTGTACAGTATGAATCTTTTGTAAAATATTATGTTCACGTTTTTATAATAAAGGAGCAGCAGACCGGAAAGATAATATCTTTACGAGATAGTTGTACGATAGTCTAGGATTTCCTCAGACTATAATAGAAGAATGCCCCTGCCACTGTCAACACTTTAGACTTCATTTGGTTCCACCTCTATGTAATTGGGCGTTGAAGTTTCTAATAACACAGCACGACGAAGATTGGCCGCACCTCCTTAGATAAGGAAGTCGAAGGACATATTTGACGTGGGAAAACTTTTTACTTATATATATATATATATATGTATATACGTGTTTGTGTTTATAAAAGACTAAATCACTTTTTTTTTTTAACACGTAATTTTTTACTTTTTAGGTATGTCTATTTATAGTACTCCACTAAAGTCTTTCTAATATCAACATGGACATGAACTCAAACAGCTGCAACTATAATAAATAAATGATAAGTGTTCCACATTCCCACGATAGTTATTATTTTTTTAAGTGTCGCATTGTCAAGTATACACAACTATCTTTTATACGTAACAGCGGGGAGTACTTGATGATTGGTATATAGTGATAATTATATCTGACCGTGAAATAATTCCTGTACAACATAATGAGGCCACCAAGTCGTGATATCCGACAAGTTAAATGGCATATTATAAACGATTAGAAACAGTTTCATTGGCAAAGTGTGTAAAGCCAAGCGTTTCAAGATTGTTCAACGGTTTTTATTCAAGTTATGTACTACACAGTGTTATTAATAATAATCGACGTGTGTTTATTACGAACCTATAGAATCTTGGCGTAACTTAAATTTTATTCAAATGTTTAAACTAATATCCATAAATAAACACATTTAATTTTAGATTCTAACCGAAGCAAAGAAGCTACTGTTATAACGATGTTTATTTTTGTTTCTTTTATTTTAGATTCTGAACGAAGTGAAGAAGCTTATGATTTTACAATGATGTTTATTTATTTTTTTTATTTTTTTTTCTCTTTCTGTAAACACTTTTTCGTATAGAAATACTTGTCCGAAAGTTTCGATCAGTGTCTCTATAGAACCGAAATCACACCCAAATGGAACTTTAAAGAGGTCATTTTTCCAATTTCTCAATACTTTTTCCAAGCGCGGTGAAAATATGTCGAAAAATTAACGAAAAACGGCAAAATATGCAGGTTACCGGCATTTTCGTAAAATTGAAAATTAATTTTTACCATAACTTCTACAATAATGGAGCTAGAAACTTGAAACGTTAACCAACTACTAAAAACGGTGAAAAAAACATTTTATAATAATATCAAAATGATTTGATCAATTTTGAGTTAAGTACGGCATTTTGAAAATTTCGGAAATATCTCATTTTTTGTTAGTTTTTATGCATAAAA
>JAIPRM010004169.1:0-23759 GCA_025469315.1 Stegophylla sp. TES_Ste_2020 | reverse complement strand
AAAAATGATGGTTTTCGAGTCGTTTTTGTCAAATTTTGGGTAGTTTTTTCCAAAAAAAACATTGAAGAATTGAGAAATTCAAAATTGACCTCTCTAAAGTACAATCTAGAGGCGAATCGGGTTTCAAAAAGTTATTTATCGAAACTTTTGGACAAGTATTTCTATACGAAAAGTTGTACACAGAAAAAAAAAAAATAATCATCATTGTAAAAACACTAGCTTCTTCACTTCGCTCAGAATCTAAAAGGTGAAGGAAGGGAGGGAATCTATCCCCATATCCCCTCCCGTAAATACGCCACTGTTTGCGTTTGTATAGTATAAGTATTAGTTATAGAAAATTCATTCCGTAATCAATTGATTGGATATATTAGTTATTATTAAAATGCCGTTAAAACTCTATAAAATTATCATTCAAATATTCTATTAAAAACTCCAAAAAATGAATGTTCTCTGCTCACGTCCTCCATAAACAACTCTATCTATAGGTTCTTGAACACAGTTGGTGTACTTACTCCATATACTGTACCTATACAAGTTTGTGATAGACCGAGATTGTCTGAGAAACGACTAAACTGAGTAATAATTTTCATTTTTACCAATCCGATTTGAACTGTTTATTTGTATTCGTAATAATTCATAAAGTTATAAAGAAATTAATTATTTCCAAAGTTTCAAAGTTTGCTTTCATTTTAGCATGTAGGCATGTAAAATGTTTCAAATGAATGGTAAAATTGATTTTCCCTTATATATATTGTTATACTTGTATACGTGATCTATTGAATTTCGATTAACATAAATATGCTTTACACTGTAATATACCATTAAAAGTTGAAATATTTATAATTTTCGCTTTTAGATTCTACAAGTTTACAAATAAAAAATCTTTTGATTTCCAATTCTCGTTTAAATACATTGGCTACGTTTTTCAAATTTTTTAATACTTACACTAATTGTGGTGGATTTCATTCGGTAACATTCTATATGTACTTACCCAAATTTATGGTTTTATGAATGTCAGTACAATATTATGTAGGCAGGTAAAGCTTTGGGTAAAACCCTTCTGTAGGAAAAATGCAATGCTATAAATTATTGTTTGACATGTTAGTTTTTACCCCCCCCCTCCGGTATTTATGATATATTATTATTATTTATTAAAACACAATATGATACTCAAAGATTTAAAAACGTATCGCTTGAATTATAACATTAGATTTTTATTATTATTAATTCTTGGGGTTATAATGAAAGTATAGTAATCACCTCTGTAATCATTTATCAATTATGTTCACAATTTGTCGTTTTATTTTATTGTAATATTATAAGAACAAAGTAAAAACCATTTCTCAACGATTTGCTGTTTTTTAGTAATAATTAAGCTAACAGTCATATGTGAGTGATTATCCAACAATGGTTCTGAGAACATAAGTTTTTGTCGAGGTTTTTTGTAACGTTATGTTAACCATTTTCTGTAATATAAAAAAGAAAATTAAGTGACTATCTACCTTTATAATCGAAAATGTAGTTCATTCTTTTGGTATATTTAGGTGTCCACAACAATCTTTATCTTATTTTTCTATTGTTGAAAAAATTTTTACTACAGCAATTTTTTGCTATCCTGTATCACGATAACAAAATAGAGAATTTTTATAATTATCATTACCTACAATTTCTTTTTACTGGGGATTATTTGTTTGTTTGTTTTTTTTCAGCAGTCTCCGTTTACACTATTACTTTGTCGGACGTGAAATCTTTTAGACGTGTTCCGTCTCGTTTTACCCTTTTACTTTTATCACGTCATGTCAACCGCTGGCGCCATTCCCGAGACTACATCGTCGCCCTTTAATTCGTTCATGATAAACTATTTTGTTTGTTCGCGTGTTGTAATTCGGATCACACACATTCAACAAAGAAAAAAAAAAAAAGGTCTTTAGTTGCGCTATTCTCAAATGTTAGTTTATACTTTGTACTTTGTTGTATATAATATTAAGCATATCAAAGTATGATACGTTCTTGTTCTCAGAATATTGTTTTAATATATTCTTTGTAATATAATTTTATTTATATCCGTGTTAATTATTTACATTTCAAACTACACGATACTGTTGTTTTATGACGTATAAACTAAATCGAAGTAAAAATGTTAGCCACGCATTATTGCTGTTGGGGAACTCTTTTCATCATTCATCACCGAAGAGAATGCTTTTCCGTTGTAGTCGCGGCGTCGTACAGATCTAGAATCGTGATAACCGTGTGAGTTATGTGTATATTAAATTATCACTGGGTTGTTTTTATTTTTCGTCCACCCTTTAATCCACTGTATTATTATTAGTGTCGTCTAATTGCTCGTCGTCCCCCAAAACACACGGATTTCGAAAACCAGTCAGTCAGCTTTTTTCGTTTTTTTTTTTTTCTGTCCATCTATACTGTGAACAATTCCCCCCCCCCGTTGTCTGTGTGAAAAGGAAGCTGCTGTTAATCAGAGCGGCTTCGAAGAAAATCTCTGCACGTAATACCGACAGCGGCCTCCTCCTCCCCCCCCCTCTACGACTAGAAGTATAGTAATAATAATTCAATGTAGACACTTTTGACCATCTTTGGGAACTCGTTTTTTCCAATATAAATAATTAATACAATATACATATTATATAGTATATACCAAGCATTATCTTTATGTGTATTTATCAATTTATGTCTATTATTAATGATGATGCACGCGCCGCCGCAATCTACACGGTTATTAAACGATAGAACTATCTATCGTTTAATATTATTATTATTTATTATTCATTTATGCGCGTGACGTGAATTGTTGGTTAATTGTTTTTCGATACGCTTTTTGCTGTCGGAACGCGCAAAAATGTTTTTTTTTTTTTTTAATATAACGATAAATTCGATCTCCCCGTGTATATTGTATGTAATGCAGCGGTTCTCAAACTTTTTTGCTCATGGAGCACTTAGTATGCTAAAAATAAAGCTCCAAAACCCCAGGAATGCGAATTTTGAATCACAACTCATAGAAATTACGTTTCAAAGATTTTCTATTTAAAATTATTCTTTATTATGTGTTTTACATATAATTATTTATTGTTTTTTAATTATTACTCATCATTGAAAAGTATTTTATCACAAATCGCATGTACAATAATTTAATTTATCAAAATCAAACTTAATATATAAGTAGTATTTAAATGATTTTTGGAAGTTTTAAGAGGATGTACATCATAGCAAAGTTGCGTTCAGCAGAATCATCAATTTTATGTCATCAGCTTTAATATTTGAGTACATTCATCTATATTATAAAAATTAATGGTAAGAACATTACCGTTGTATCTATGTTGATTTTTTGTAATATTTTGATCGAGTTAGGTTTACTTTCAAATTATTTTACTTTACGCAATTATAACTCGTTTGAAAATAAAAATACCTCGGTTATTAAAGCTGTGACAACACAAAATAGATTCTACTTAATGGAAATTTTGCTAGGCCTAGGTTATACATTGGTAAATGTGTTGGTACGCTATTGACGCATGGTCGATAATTAGCATAGTTTTTCGGAGGTGGTTTTATCACTTTTTTTCCAATAATTATTTTAGCCATAAATTGTGTATTGATAGTAAATAATGCAGCAAAATATGTATATGCATTTTTCCAAAATTTTCGGAGGTGTTTGAACCCGAAAACTCTTCCCCAGGATACGATCGTGGTTTGATGTCCTCTTAGCGAGTAAAATATTGTTGTTTTTTTTTTTCTTATTAACTCAACGATATTATTAACAATTGACACAGTAAACTCAAAATTATTTTTAAATTGTCAAGGTCTGAATCAGAATACATAATATTTTTTAAAATCTTTACTAGTATCTGAATTTGATTTAATTCAAATGCTCCGCGGACCTAACCTGGACTATTCTCGTGTGGAGCCCTAGGGCTCGGCGGAGCACAGTTTGAGAACCGCTGGTATTATAACGTATTACGCGCCGCCGCGATGTTTTATTATTTCCTTGTCAAGGAAGTCAGCCGTTCTGTCTGCAAAAACACTCATTTTTTTTTTTTCATGTTTTTATCTCTGTATACTACTGCTACACACACCCATACATGTACGCGTATTAACTGAGAAGAGTGAGACGGGGACGGGACGAGACGAGACGAGACAGATTGAACTTATTGATTCCGAGTGAATAAAAATAATGGATAAATTGCGTTTTCATAATGGGAATAGTTGATGCGTTCGCTGCGGCGCTCTCCGCGCGACGACGATGACGACGGTATAGCGACATCTGCACTGTCAAATATCCATGCAAATAAGCTTCGCGTATTTGTGCGACTCATTTTTCCTGCCACCACTATCTTCGTTGTTGACAGGCGGCGGCTGTCTCTTGCGGCGTCGCTTCCGTAGTTTTGCCCCGCGCGCACGTCAAAACGATAATATAATATATTATTATTGTCTATAATAGTCATTTATAATATACTCTTACTTACTACACAACTCTGCTAAAACTGTGTTTGAATTCGAAACACGGCCGCCGATGAACTCCTTCCTCCTCTCCTCCTCGCCTTCATTTTCACCAGACCGAAAACATTTCAGTTTCAATGGCCACGGCGGCGGTGTTGTTCGTACGAGAAAACAATGTATCACATAGCGGCGCATTGTCACGTTATTCTGCGAGAGTACTTAATGGTGTATATTTAGACTTTAGAGCTTTTGTATGCTGTTTGTGAAATAATCAAAACCGTTCGCTGCAGCAGTTGTACGCGGTCGTTGTAGTAAATAAAGTGCAATATACACGTCTCGGTATGAAAAAATAAATATCTCTACTGCTGCTGCTATACAAACGGATTTAAAATTTATCCTCTGTGTGTATCACTCTTGTACGTTTAGAGTGTTTAGACGAATTTCAATCGAATAACAATAATAACAATGAATGTGGTGGTCGGTCGTCTCTACAACTCGAAACGTCGGTTTTTTTTTTTTTTTTTGTTATCGTAAAATCTTGTCGCGGAAGCCTTTCAGAATTACTTACCGTCTCATTTAATCCGTAAGTTTTAATAGACTACGGTGTAGGTAGCGCGTGTGTTTTATACGTTTCAGTTACACGGCTGTGTTTTATATAAATTGTCGCGTGACAAATGATATTATACAATTTGATACAAAAAAAAAAAAAAACTTTTCATTCTTTTCGGACGACCTATAATATATAATACATATATATTTTGGTAAATTTCAAACGGTCGCAATCTTAGGTTTCCTTTTATTATTTACCATTTTATCAGTTTTAAATATTTTCATTTTGTAATGTTTTTCGAATATTAAAGTATGCATGGTTATGAATAAAAGAAAACAAAAAATAGAAATTACGATAATTATGTTTGCAAATATATTTTTTAACGATATTATTAACCATCACATTTTAAAGTGAGATTGAAAATTTAAGGTTACATATTTTTAACCGTGTTATTATTATGTTATACCTGTTATGTTTCACCCAATTACCTATTCATTATTTTAATCAATAACATATTATGCCTTGAGCTTTATCAATCACGGGTCAAATTTAAATTAAAAAAAAAAAAATTGCGTTATTCATTTAGGTACATTATAATTTATAATGTTACAAGGTAAATTAACGGTATCAATGCATATTTATGAATTCATTTCGTACCGGAATAATAATTCTCTTTTCTTTGAACAGTAAGTATGTAACGCCACAACATTCTCATTCGTTCTTTTAATTGTATGTTTTTTAACCTTAATGAGCCCAATGCGAAAAAAAATATAAATAACGTGTTATACTTCTGTAGTTAAATAATTCTACATTACTGCCGCCGTCTATAATAATTTTTATAATTCTATTTTATTCGTATTCAAACGTATCACAAAACATTTCTTTACTTATTGTTTTTTTGAAACCTTAATAATGTATTTCATTCTTATTCATAATGCGTGTATAGTATAACCACTGATGGGTTTAATTCTTATAACCATTACGTTAAATTGAAAGTCGTTTTTCCCTTCGATTAAAAAAAAAAAAAAAAAAGTTTCGCAAACTCAGCTAACTTTTCACGGAATTGAATGAAATTCAACCGAAATGGTTTCACGAAATGGGTTTGGCGAAGATTTCGATTAAAAAGACCACGATTTTGGCACATGTACTAAGGCCACTCAAGGGTACTTTTGCGATTTATCATCGTTTCCTTTGCTTTCAAAAATCTGATGAACCTTATGTGTACGTTTATTTTTCAGCATTTATAAAATATAATAATATTTTAGTGATTTAAATATAATATATGCGTTATTTTTGTTAAGTTGGAAACGATATATTAATTTTTTTCATCACCCATTAATTGCTTTATTATTTTTATTTTTAATTAAGTCGAAAAATCGAATGGTTTGATTTAATTTTTAAGAATAATTCCATTTTTTATGAAATAAATTCGAAAAATATTATTCATTAAATATTCTGTTAAATTTTATTTGAAATTCTTGTCTAAAAAATTACTAGCATAGAGATATGCATTTGTTTCTTATTTATGATAATATATAAGAATCTAATTTTCGTTTAGAATCGTTTATTATTTCAATAAAATTTATAATAATCTTAAAATATTTATTTGCTTCGAGATGAGCGAAATGAGAAGCGGGAGCACAAACTTAATTTCCGTATCTTCAATCGGTTATATTTTTATTCATGTCATAAAAATAGTATGCATGTTGTGTATAATTTCGAACTTTTTAGACATTTAACTCTTAGTGCCTTAGTGTCTAAGAATAGGCCAATATTAATATTGTAATTTGACTTTTATTGGTTTCGTTCCTATTAAAGTATTCTTCTGTGCTCGAGATTATTTTCATAATGTTAACATTATTATTAACTATATTTTTGTACATAATCACATCTACCAATGTTTGTAACTGTAATAAAACATTGAATTGTTTTGATTAAACCCATAATTGTATCTCATAATAAATAAAATATTTATATACACCTTTTAGTAAATACTAAACTATCAAAAATAATAGTAATACATCGTATAGTCTTAAAAAGTGTTCAGTTGTAACTATAATACAAATATTATTTTAATAATAAGAATATTTGAGTTTTTTTTAAAACTGAATAGCTAATAATAATGTCAATTTTTAAGAACGAAGTTATGCGACGACCATAGATTTAAATTATTTGTGTATAGGTACAGATAAATTGATGATTTTAGATTTAAAATTTAGAAATGTAGTTTAATTCCAGTAGGATTTTAGAAATATGTATTGACCATCTACTTATCTAGATATTATATTGTATAATTCGTGATTATTATAGGTATAATGTAATATTTAAAAAAAGAAAGTTCTTTATTATTTACATTAGGTATGAATAGTTGCAGTGTCACACATTAATCACGTACCTAGTTATGAATTATGTCGGACTATCATATAAAAATAATAAACCTGTTAATCGAATCATGTTGACTGCTAGTTGTATTATAATAATATTATTCTCTCGATAGTAACATATTATAATATAATGGGATCTCCGAGATGAATGATAATAATTATTATTTAAATAGGCACATTTTTTACAAAACTATTTTGTATCTTGTATTATTGATTATGATTATAATTTATATTAATAATTAACTTAGTATTAATGATTTGAGTTTAAGTGTGTTGTATTTATTGTTTGTTTTTTAATTTTATTTAATTCAAAAACTGAAAATTCATGCGTATAATAACCTTCACATTTATAACATCAATATATTATGTATTCGTATTTATAGCGTTTGGATAATAATTTATATTCGATACCAAAGAGGTATAATATCCATTTGCTTTTGCTAATTTCATAAAAAATAAAACATTGTATGTTGTAGTACTTATCGTTAAATCGTGTTTCGACAGTTGTATGTGGCGTCATATGTTCATCGACCCAAAGTTGTCGTGAACTTTGTGCATAATGTTTAGCCAATGTAATTATTGTATATGCGTACTTGTACACAAGTGCGTTGTGTTATTTTAGTATTGATGTTACCTACTTGCCGAACGTTGTGTGAACTATTTTTATTGATCATGAGCTTATAATATTATTTTGTCGATTTCTCAACACACGTAGGTAATTTATTATTTATGTTTGTAGGTAGGTAATTTAATTATCTCTAATGTATGTGTTAAAATTCTTTTACAGTAATCTTCTTTCGCTTGAGATAAATATGTTGTTAAATCGTTATCATTTTATTGACTTTTTCATTCTGTATATATTGCTATTTATTAATAACCTGAAAATGCTTATAAATGATTAGGTGAGGGAAAAAAAGCCAGACATACTTCGCACTAAGGATATACGTATTCTTCGCTCCTCAGTTTAGATAGATACTCTTGGTGGATGAATAGAATTTTAAAGGAACGATCAATCATTTCTTTAATAATATGATTACGAGCGAAGTATGTTAATAATATAAAGAACAATAACAGTCGTCATTTTCAACACACTCACTCTATTTTACTTTACTTTTTTTTATCTAATAAATAAAAAAAAAAATTAAATAAAGTAAATGAGATAAAAAAGTGTTAGAAAAATGTCCAAAATTTTTTTTTCAGATTTTCAAAATTTTCTTACGCCAAAATATTTCTTATATTATTGTCTACCTATGTTTAATTGTTTATAAAGTTTGTATCAAAAAATGATGATTTCCGAGTCTTTTTTTGTCAGTTTCTTTGTCCGTCAGAAATTTTATCGCGCCAAAATATTCGCAA
Organism: Stegophylla sp. TES_Ste_2020; assembly: GCA_025469315.1. Lineage (NCBI taxonomy): Eukaryota > Metazoa > Arthropoda > Insecta > Hemiptera > Aphididae > Stegophylla > Stegophylla sp. TES_Ste_2020. Next base: position 15,017 of record JAIPRM010004169.1, on the reverse strand, counting down.
AGAAATTTTCTTCCTAGGCACCAATTTTCAAATTAATCGGTTCTGCCGAATTTCCCTTATGTACTTTAAAGTGTGTAATTTTAGGTAAAACTAACGAATTTCGTCAAAAAATTTCAACTTCAAATAGTTATAAGTATAGAGAAAAGAGTTGACTTACGGTTTTCGAGATTTTTTCAGGTCAATTAGACATATAATATGTGAGTGAGATCATATTTAAATTTTCAAGTCTTAATATCAAGAATCAAACAATTTAATATTACATTAACACAAATCAAAATGCGATAAATTATGAAATAATTGCTTCTACTGTAGAGAAATAAAATATGTTTATCCAGTCTAGTATAGAAGTTAGAAGAAACTTAAGAATTCCAACGGCTTGTTTTTGAGATGTTAGAAAACTGTATAAATTGCCTATCGCAGGCGTTCATTCTTCTTTACTCTTTATGCCCAATAAAAAGAAATATCTATTTATACATACATATACATACATACACGAGTGTTTGCCCGTGATATATACCTACATATTTATTGTGTGCGTATCATGGGTAAGACTAGACAATTAATCTGACTGCATTGGGGCGGGTTTTAATGTATTCACGCTAAAGGGTCGGACATAAATCCCGGAACCTCTTATCGGAAGCCTGTCCCTTCCGGCTTTCTCGGAATGCTGATAGTGTCAAGATAGCTCTGCTTTGGTCTTTAAGCCTTTACACGCTTCGAGAAATTCGGTACCAAAACTAAAGAGAATATCGTTCAAACTGCTCGATGTTCGCACAATGCGCATAAGTAGTATGGTTTTACTTTAGTGCAGCTGTCCAATGAAACCGCGCATATTACGTTAACACTGCTGTTAATTAATATTCGAAAACGTGGAGGAAAAAACTAACGACGTTCTTAGTATACCTACTCTTTAAATCGAGTTTCATTTTACTTTGCGTGATTATCTTTGTCGATCATTTTTTGGTGTTTTTAATTTTACTAGAACGAAGGAATTCACTTACGTGCACAAATAGATAACGATTAGCTTATATTTTGAGTATTTCTTGCATTTTTCCTATTTCTTCTCATGGATTACTAAACGGAATTCACTAAATTGTATTAATAATCGTTAATCAATTTCGTTATTCGTATTATAGATGTTATGATTTTTTCTCACATCAGTTTAGCAGTTTAGTTACCTCGTTTTGACAACCTGTTATACAATTATTCGAATCGTACCTACTACTTACGAACACATTTGCATAACATTTAAATTGCTATTAACATTGTTGTAGGTACTTGAACTGTTGTCATTTTATTTCATGTTTAATTTTATGTTACGTATTCTTTATATTAATACATAATTACTACTTACCAATAGCAAAACTTATTTCTAAGTAAATAAATAAAAAAACACGATTTTGTGTGTAATTCGTTTCTGATAGTGAAACGTTTAATGTTTTATATATAAAAAAAAAAGAAAAAATTAACATAATAACATATAATTTGTATTAATACACGCATAAAAACTCGAAATGTTTAGAACATCACATACCAATGGTTTTATGACTAATTTTTTTATGCTTAGTTTTCGAATAGATGGATAAAAAAGATGTGTGTGGACGTTTTTTTTTTTGAATACTCTGTATTTATTTTTATATTTTATTTATTTATAGAAAGTGAAGTCATATCATTGAAAAATATTAGCAACTTCATTCCACTCAGAATTTAAATTTTCACAAGTTAAAATTAGGATGGCGGCCTGTTGAAGATCAAAGTCCTCGATCCCAATATATCTATAAATCAGGTTCAGAATGTACCTTGTTAAGCTTGTTGAATGATAGTGGTAGTACATAAATATTATTTTGATTTCATAGTTTTGAATGTTTAAGTACATAGATTGATAGGAACTATGTGCAAATATTTATTTTAATAATTTGTAATGTTAGATCATTATTTTAAGCATCTATGAAACATGTTATTATATGATAAAATATTTTGATTGGTTGGCACATATTTTTTGTTGATTGCCAGACGATTTCATAATGAGTTCATTATGAAATGAAAACTGCATTATGTCTTCAGAGACAAAAGCCTCTCTCTAAACGATAAAAACATTTATAATCATATTTAATAAAAAAATTACGGTCGTTTTAGAATTTTAGACTAAACATTTTCCATTCAACTCGAATCTCTTTTATGCCATTGTTAGCGAATAATAGTTTTCGGTGAAAGACTTTGATATTTGAAGGTATTGTTGGCTATTTAAGTACCTAATTAAAATGTCATAAATATTGTTGGTAAAAAAAAAAAGTTAGATGATTAAAAATTTACTTATTCGACTATTTTAGTTATTTAACTTCGAAATTTAAATTTGCGTTTTATGTTTTAACGAAATTAACCATGCGGAGATTCTATAAGACACTGACATACCTTTAAGTTACAGGTATAAAATTAAATATATATTATAGACTAGTAATCATAATACGAATACGATAGCTTTCTGTTTTAAACCGTTGTAGCCTATAATAATATTATTTTTTCGCATAGAGTTAAAATAAGTTATGAACACGGTTTACTGTATGTATATATTTGTAGAGTATTACTTACAAAATTAGCAACATGTGTCATTAAGTGTCATATTTTTATAAGCATATATTACACCAAACCGACGTATAGGCTGTAGATGCGGATTATTAGGATTTTAGTTACCTTTTAGTCTTGTTATGAAATACTTTGTAACAGTCGAGTTAAGATAGCGTCAGGAGTGTAAAAAGTGCAACTGGGGCGGCATATCTATGTGATATTTGGATCACGTATTATCGCGAAGACTGTCGATGATTTCATTCCGATAATAGCTAATCAAAATCTAACTCTAGGGAACCACCCCGCGTATGCCATAATAAAAGGCGGGCCAATTAACGGATCCCTTCAAAAATTTTACACTCTCGATATTGCAACAGAGAGAGAGAGAGGGGGGGGGGAAAGGAACAAGGAAAGAAAGATATATAATATATAAAGAAGAGGAGGAATATGACGCGTGATGGTTATATTTGTACAAACTACACGCGAGCAAACTAATCTTCGACTCTAGGCACGTAAACTTCACAAATGACAGCTTAGGGTCTCCGGGGAGGTTGGTTGTTGACGAGGGGTGGTGGTGGTGGTGGTGGCAATAGCAGTAGTAGTAGTAGTGTAACACAGCGGCAAAAGCTAACAGAAACAAAATTATTATTCGACGATAGTAGTGTTCCAGGGGTCTGCTGCCGTTGCTGATAAATTTGACCCTGACGCCGCGCATACGGGGGGAATCGTAAAAATTAATCCTAACACTTCGCCGTTATTGTTGTGTAGCGGCGGCGCTATGTCATCCACCGCCAACCAACGTACGCCGTCCGTCACGTAAAACGTCAGATATTTACATCATTTACAGAACGAATCCGCCCACCCCCTTTTTACCCCCCCCCCCTCCCACTCACTGCGAACCCCCCGTACCCGTTCGCCAGTTTCCGCACCGTATATATTATATTATTACTACGTACATAGACGAAAACGAATATTGTACGGCCATAAATAATAACTTTGAATATTACAAACAAACACATACACGAATATTTATTATATCGTATGTACACAATAATACGTGTATATGTGTATGTAAATATACAGGATGATTTTTTAAGCGTGCCCACCCCCATTTTTGGCCGTAAAAATTCATAATTTTGGGATTTTTTTTTTTTCGGAATGTTCAAGTTACTATAAAACCACCAATATTTTACTTAACTCATTTTTTTCATGTCACCTTAAGGGTGTCCTGCAGTGGAGATACAAACTTTTTTTTTTCAAATGGCTACCCCCTATTTTAATTACGGAATTATATTCGGGTTATTTTTCTGTGAATTTTGATGTATTGAGATTAAAATTTGAACGAGTAGTTTTTGAATTATTAAAATTTAAATATTAAGGAAAATTGTCACTTGGGCACATATTTAGTTACGTACTTAGTTTGTAATTATTATAAATCTACTCAATTAACCAGATTTAATCAGAAATAATTAGTCAATATGTTCATAGATATCATGTCGTGTGTACCAGATTAAATTTTACATTTACAAAATATTAATTAGTCAGGTCGTCTTATCTCATTTATCTATTAATAATAAATTAAAATATGTGCCCAAATGACAATTTTCCTTAATATTTAAATTTGAATAATTCAAAAATTACTCGTTAAAATTTTAATTTCAATACATCAAAATTCACAGAAAAATAACCCGAATATAATTCCGTAAATAAAATAGGGGGTAGCCATTTGAAAAAAGAAAGTTTGTATCTCCACAGGACACCCTTAAGGTGACATGAAAAAAATGAGTTATGAAAAATATTGGTTTTATAATAACTTGAACATTCCGGAAAATAAAATCACAAATTTTGCATTTTTACGGCCAAAAATGGGGGTGAGCACGCTTGAAAAATCACCCTGTATAATGTACATATTATATTAAACGTGTTACGAAGGTGGTGCGTGTGTGTGTGTGTGTGTGTGTGTGTGTGTGTGTTTTACGTAGACTTAACGAGGAGAGACTGGGCGGGGAGGTCCTACGTTTTTGATGGGAACTAATCAAGACGACCCTTTATGCGTATAATTGGAAAGGTACTGGTGGGATGACGAGTCATGGAGGACTGTGGTAATTTTGCCACCGCGTTGCTGTCGGTAATAATATTATTATTTAGCTGGGAATTTTCGCATATTGCTCTTTCGCAACGGTACCGCCGCCGACCAACCCTCATTATTATACCGACCGCATAATTTACAAATACAACAAATTTATAAAAATGAGTTGCATAATTTTATGTGCGGGTTTTTTTTTTTTAAGGTTAATGATTAAAAATAATATTATGTGTATTTGTGTGCGTATATATACACACATATACACATATTATGTTGTATTATATAGGAATAATAACGGGTTTAGTGTTTGTATATAAATCACAAGCCATATAAGAAAAACAAAAATAACGATTTCGACTTTTGAATTAATATACCGCTTTTTTTGCAATAAATTTAACAGGCGAAATTTGAGTATCACGCCATGTACTTAATGTATTATCTGTTTAATTATCGAATATGCCACGTTTAAATGAATGAGCTAGTGTTTTTACTATGATATTTATTTATTATTATTATTATTTTTTTTATGTACACGTTGTTGTATAGAAATTCTTGTCCAAAAGTTTCGAACAGTAACTTTTTGAAACCGGTTTTGCCTCTAGGTGGTTACAATAGAGTAGCCATTTTTCGAAATTTTCTACTGTTTTCTCAAAATTTGGGAAATCTAACTAAAATTTGGCAAAAAAGACTCGGAAACTATCTCTTTTTTTTAGTTCAAACTTTATGAAAATTTAAATGTAGATAGAAAATAATTTAAGAAATATTTTATAACAAGAAAATTTTGAAAATGTGAAAAAAAATTGGGAATTTTTTCTAGCACTTTTAATCCCTTCCTTTATTTATTAGATATAAAAAAGTAAAGTAATGTAAAGTAAATTGAAGTAAAGCAAAGATACATCGCTCCTCGGATCAGATACTGATGATTGTGTTGAAAATGACGATTTTTATTATTCTTAATATTGTTAACTTCATTTTTTTTTAATTGTCATTATTCTTGTTAGGTTTCTTTTATATCTATTTGATTCTAAGAAATATTAAAACACAGAATATGGTGAATTCGTTGTTTCTTATAAATTACTTACTCTTCACTGTTTGATAGAAGTTAATTGTAGGTTACCTAATAAAATATATTAATATTTCATATTTTAATGTAAATAATTTATTTTATGCTTACTATAATATGGTAAAACGTTGTTTGCGCATAACGTTTATAATAAAAATATCATGTATGTTGTTTTTACACGAGACTCGGTTTAGTCGGTCATATTGGTATATAGTTTAGAATTATTACAATAATTTATTTTTTTTGTATGGATTATGTGAATAATTTTAAGATAAAATTGAGATTAAAATGTAGTCTATAAATAATATATTATATTAATGATCGTTCTTGACTTTTTAATTTCATATATCACATATGGTTTAGGTATTATTTTTGTGTTAGTATGTGCTTCTAAGTTCAGGTATACTTGATATAATAATATTATCATAACGAAATTATTGAATATTAAAACTTTACAATTTTACAATTTCCATAGGCCTCAGATTAATGAGTTAGCTGACTTTTATCGAAATGTCGGTTTTGATAGCGAGATTGAAAATTATTATTTTTATTGGGTTCAAAGTTCGAATAACTGCTATAACAACGGAATTACGTACCATTAAGTGGGGTTGGTAGTCTTGGCGTATTGTGAATTGCGCGTGCCTCTCCTCAAAAGAAAATATATAATTCCACCCTATAGATAATATAGATAATGGCACTTGTATAAACTCAGTCAAACGCAATCCCGAGTGTCCTCGAACACCCCCCCCTCCTCCCCGTACGGGTTCCGGGTAACCCCACACGTGTGAAAATTTAAATACATCGTCGTGGTTGGTGCGTATAATTATTATAAATTATTATTATTATTACGGAGTAGTTGAGAACGTACTACATATATATAGTTAAAAGCCACTTGTGCAAAAGTTTTTAGAACACCTTATGGTGTGCACATATATACACCCACCACCCGAGTCGACGATTTGCTCGGTGCACACCTGCTGGCGCGTTAAAAAATAATAAACGAATATTATTCATAAATGCATTTATTATATCTCGCGGCGCCATCCCGGTGGTAGTAGTGTTTTAATTGCGGGTTGCTGACGCAATGTGTTTTGCTCGCATAATTCGAAAATCGGACGCGACGCGCGTATCCTCGTTTTTCTGTTTAATTTGAGAAAACCCATTATGTCGCGTGACCCAGACATAACTCTTGATGTATATAAAAAAATCGCGTTTTTTTCAATGGGTCTCGAGAATTTTTGAAAAAAAAAAAGCATTCATTAATTTTTTTTATGGAACATTGCCGTTTCGAGCAGTCTGACATCGCGTTAAAAAGGTTTTCACAATTTTCGTGTTTTGTTGAGACACAATGAGAGTGAGATGCGCGCACCGGCCATTTTTCGGATTAAAAAACGGGATTATTCGAAAAGATGTCGTTTGAACTGTGTTTGAATATTCTTTGTTTTTGTTTTTATGTTGTTTTTTTTTTCCATCGAAATGACACAAGACAGATTGCTTTGAAAAGTAACGAAAGAGAAGAGGAAAAACTTTGTCCATTAATCCGGCTTATTAAGCACGGACGGGGGTGGGAGGGAGGGAAGGAACTACGAATTCCATTGGCACCCCGTCGGACGACAGGCCGAACCGTGTGGGATCAGTGGGGGGGGGGGGAAATCAAATTTATCGGATTCGTTGGGCGCACGCTCGCGAAAAATAACTCTGTCTCGCCGAGAGAATTAATCGAGTTTATCGCAAAAAGTTCGCGTCAAACAACGATTTCACCGGCGCACACACCGGTTGCCCCCACAAAATAAATTTGCCCCTACGACTTCACGCCCTATTTATATTTACATTTAGCTCTCAATGTACCTAAATATTATTCTATAATTTTGTTCAGTAACAGATATAATATTATATCTGTTAGTGATTTAAAATACCGAATATCAAATTAATTGACAGAAAAATAGATAGGTATGAACTTTATTTATTATCTCTCATTTCAGAAAAATAAATTTTATTTTGACACTCATTATTGTCAATGTAACAGTGTAACGTAGATTATCATATTTGCGATAATCTATTATTTATTATAGGTCATGTACACAGGTAGAAATTAGAAAATAAATGATATTTGTTTAACAAAATATATTTGTAAGAAAAAAATGTAATATTATACTTATGTACTTATGTACACATTTCCTCGTAGGTGCTATAAAATTGGGGAGGGGGGGGAGAGATTTAGCAACAAAATACAAAACGCTCATGTTTTTGCACCTATAGATGACCTTTAGAAAAAAGCTTGAAATATTTTGCCCCCACGGCAAAAAAATCGTTTCGACGCCCGTTGAAAGACACGCAGGTCATCGTCGGTCCGGGAAATAAATCCATTTCAGTGGCGGCGAATACAAGAGGAGGGCAACAGAGGCAGTTGCCCTTTTCCCCGTTCACAAAATAGGTTTTCTGACTGTAAAAAATAAATAATAAAAAACGTTTAACAATTTTTTTTCTTTATACTTGTTTTTGTATCTTAAAAGCAGTCGAATTAGTCCTCATTTTTTTTTTTTTTTTTTTTTTTTTTACAGTTGTTGAAGTAGTTTGACTCTGAATGAGAATAATAACACCCAACACCCAAAATGTATTTTATATCACCATTTTTTTTTATTTTTATTTAAAATTGCCTCTCCCGTCTATATCTGCCCCCGATCCGTTTTCAAAAAACCGGCTACACGACGGACACGCGCGTCACCGGCTAGGCGATTTTCGGCGAAATTCGCGGGGCGGGGGTGGGGTGGGATAAAGGAGATAAAGGGGAGGATGTGGTCGGTCGCTCTTACGGCCCATCATTTTTCTTCGCTTCGCTCGCGCGTATGGGTTTTTACACCTACACGAACGCGGTTTCCGCACATTCTTGCGCCGTCGGTCGTCGTTGTGTACACACTACATTACCACCGCCAGATGCCCCGTTTTTGGCCGCGGCAAAAGCTTCGCGTGCGAATGATATAACACGACGACCCCGGGGTGGCGCCCTCATCAACAACAACCCCGACACCGCCACCACCACCGTTATCGTCGTCATCGTCATACTCGTCGTGTAGTTCTATCCTCTCTGGAAGTCCGGGCCGTTAATTTATTATAAACTCCAGCAGGATATAAGTCTCGGCCGGCAACATAAATAACGCGCGGGCGGTTCCGCTCCCCTTGCTCCTCGTTCACCTACACGTTTACACGCGAGAGCTGTACTACACACACATATATATATATATACATACATATGCAACACGAACAGGTTGTTGATGGGATGACACGACTGTTTTCGCCTGTCCGTCCGCGTCCGCCTGCCCCTTCGCCACACACTACCCGTCCTCTGTTGGCTCTAATAGAATTTACGATTGTCGGGGAACAATGCGTGGCCCGCGCGCGGTATATTATATAATATTATATTATGATAAAAGTGCTGCACACACACACACACTGCAGAGAGAGAGAGAGAGAGAGGGGAAAGAGTGAGAGATTATTTTGGAATGGAACTGAGAGAATGAGAAAGAGAGAGGAGTGGTTATATTATATATATATATTTTAATATTGTACAAAACGGCGAACGACAGCAACCTCGTGCCCTGGTGCGGCGCGCGCGCAAAGAACAAAATGAACGCCGCCGCCCGCTTCCTCTGGGGAAATTTCCAGCTACTGCTGCATCCCTCTGCGCTGCCTCGTTTTATATTGTTCTCGGCCCGTGCGTCCCCCGCCAAATAAATTTCAAATGTGAACAGGCATTTTTCTACTCGGTTTAACATCCGTTCTTCTTCGAATCGAATGGGAGGCCGTTTCCTTTTTTTTTTTTTGTGTGCGGTGACTTCCCGGTTTCTTCCCGTAATTAGCGCGACCTCGAATGGCGTGTCGAAGACCTTCCCCCTCCCCCTTCTAATTCGTGGGTAACTCCTCATAATTTTTTAAAAACACAATAAACTCCCCCTCCCGCCGCTCCCTTTTCCCCGCAGATTACCACGCATATCGTGACACGACCAATATTCTCGTTATATTGTTTTATTTATTTAGTAGGTACTCGCGCGAGTATTTTGAAAACGAGTATTGTTTACTCGAAGTAAAAATACTTAGTCATGTTCACTTTTTCCGTTAGATTATTAACACGTCGTATCAATTTGTTGCAGTATATTTAAATGTTATTATTTATATATACATATAAGGGGCGTTTCATAACGATTTGACAATTAATGCAATTTCACCTCTTATAATAGAGAAATTTGATTTTTTTTCATGTAATATTTAAGGTATTGTTAAAACAATATTTTCATGAATAAAAAAAAAAATAATTTTGTTATTTCTAATCAACGTGTTTTTTGAGTTTCTTATATGGAAACTACTACTATATTTATAACTTACTATTATGATAAAGAAACACAAAATTTATTTGAACAAGCAGGGAAAACGTACTGCCACAATATAAAAAAATGTTAATTTCAAAATTTTCAAAAACAGTATTCTTTGTTAGGATATTAATGCGTTCATTACTATTAAAAAAAAAAAAAAAAAACTAGAAAAACTTAAAAAAGTGTTTAAAAAATAAATAAATATATATATATATATAGTTTTTATGGTTTAATTTGTAATCAATGAAACGGTATTTAAAGGTTTGCATTACGTATACTTAAATATAAAACCACATTTTTCAAGTCATTGCGAAGAAAATTATTTTCAATTACTTAGGATGCATAAATAATATAATGAATGATAAGAAATACGATATCGATATTACTACATATGTAATATATTATATTCGATCGTTTATTGCAATGTTAAAACAAAAACAATTCGTATATAATAAAAAAATATCCGTATCGATTTGTCTATGATTTCCTCCGTGTGTACACCGTGACAAGGAAATATAGTGTTCGTGATTTGTTCGTCACCGGTGATGTTACGTAATGATTTTTTTTTGACCATTAAATGGATGGTTCGACATTGGAATGAACTCGTTCTCGTTCTCGTGTCGCTCTCGTGCGCGTCCACTTAAAAATCGTGGATATCCGTTTTCCGGCTTTGCGGTCGTGTGCTTCGCCCTTCTCCTCTACGCGCGTATAATAATAGAGAAATCGTCGCCGCCGTGGCGTATACACAGCAGTAATACAACGCGATGGGGATTGTTTTGCGAGTGCTAAGATATACTCACGAAAAGCGTTGTTTGTTAATACGTCGCAGCAGATATCTTCTAAATACCATCAGTCGCAATAAAATGCGTTTTACTCATTATTTTCAGTATAAATGTGACGTGTGTGTGTGTGTGTGTCTATAGTTGTACATATAATAAAAGCATTGGGGCCGGCCACTACAGCGTCGTCAGCATCGCACACAGAAGCTATATATATATATATATAACACATAAGAAATAACATTTTATGTGGGATCCGGAGTGCACCTGCTCGTTTTTCATAACAATAATACCCAGACAAAAACCATATTCCCCTCGCGTTATTATTATTATTATTACAATGTAGGTTTTTTTTTTTTTTTTTTGGACTACTTTAAAACCGTACAACACACCGTATACCACCCCGTTCCGCTGCGCCATCGCCACCACCTATAATGTACACACGTTAAGAGAAAAGTTATAACTGAAAACAAAACGTGATCAAAATTTTATGACAAGGAATTTTTTTATTATTTTGTATTTTCTCGCGTCTCGTTTGCATATACGGGGACTCGTCCGTGGGGGGGGGAAGATCAATTATTCAGACCGGAGAGTCTGTGAGTAGTAGTGAACACGCGGAGCGACGGCAGCTGTAGTAACAGCGGGCCGAGCTCGAGCGGTGTAAAAGTTGAAAAATTAATCCCCGGGGTCACTGGCGGGGGCTCTCACACCGGTGGTGGTGCTATACCGGCGGCGGCGTGGCAACAGAGCGCGGAGTGTACGTAATCGAAACGTACACTGGTTTTTATTCAATTTCGAAGCCGAAAACTTTTTCTTTCCCCTTTCCACACGCCATCGCCCGTTTACCTGCGCGTTGTATGCACATCAAATTGTGTATACACATAGGCCGTGGCCTATGGTCTACGTGGCCTACGGTCTCGGGATGTGCAGGGTGTGCATGCATTTGCACACCCTGCGAGTCTTACCTAAGAGATGACTTTTATGGATTAATTTTGAAATATAACAATTATTATTTATGGGTAAAGAAACATATTATCTGGAATCTAATGGTAAAATTTGTTTTTACTAAAATTAAAGAGTTAATGTTAAATAAGATTTGAGGATTGAAAAGTCATTTTTATCTCACACAAAATATCTATAGTATAATACAATTATTTAAACAAATAAAAAAAAAAAAGTTTTATAAACAATTTTTGAGATTTTTTCAAGACTATTATACTTATTACTTAATATAAACTTGTATTAAATTTTTAGTTTATGTTATCAAGAATGCAAAATTGTATAAGGAAAAAACTTGCAAAATATGAGTCATTTTCAAAGTTCAATATTTATCCTAAGAGGGTCATATTATTTTCAGTATGTATTACATTGCTGTTATTGGTGATATTAGGAGAAAATTTCAAGTTTCTGGTACTATTTGGTTTTAGAGTTATAACTAAATTACAAAAATCGATACCGTGGTGAAAATTTAATTTATGGCGAATTTTACCACTTTTACTTAAATTTACCAAACCATCGCAACAACCTGGAAGTAACTATGAACTCACTGATCAAATTCATTTTTAATATGCCCTATATGTATCAAACCTCTAATTTGTATAAAGAATTAAATATTTTAAATTTAAAGTCCATTTATTATAAGAATCTTTATCTACTAATGTATAATGTTAAGAATGACATTGCAGTTCCAAGTCATAGTTATTCTACTCGACTTAAATCCAAGTCTAATATTATTATTCCTAAAATGAAAACAGTTTTTGGACAACAATGGTCCTAAGTATAAGTTTATCCAATATTGCAATAAGCATGATCTAAATGTTAATAACTTCAAACATATCTGTATGTATAAAAAGTATATTAATACCTTATTTTAACAAGTTAATCAATTATTACATTTTAAGTTTATTTGTCAAATCAAATTCTCTGTGTATATAAATTAGTATAGTTAATTATGTACCTCTAGTTATAACCTCCTCTTGCACAGCCATTGGGCAAAACCCAATGGCTCAAAAGGAGATTCATCTCTTTTAAATTTCTATCAATTTACCATTTTGTAATGTTTTGTAATGTTTATTGTTTGATGAATAAATTATTATTATTATTATTAAATTTGAAATAGTTTTTCCTTGTTTTTTAAAATACTGAGAGTCAAAAAACAATTATTATCTCTTTATAGTACTGTTTAAAACCTATATATTAGGTTGCCGGGCAAATACGAGTATATTGAATTAGTTTTACTACTAAATACTAATTTTACTGTTTAAAATTAAATAACATTGTAAAAAAAAAAAAAAACTATTCATTTCGCTTCGATCAGAAAGATGAAACATAAAATTTTTCTTATTAATAACTTATTTTATACGCAGTTAAGGTCTAGGGAAAAAAATTTTGCCGACGGGTGTACAAATATTGTACTCGCACCACCTCCCGCCAAAAATATAATATTATGGTAACTGTGTTCGCAGTTATTTGAACGTGGTTTCGCCGTGCGGTGGCGAAAAATGGCGAATGGGTGGGGGTTTCCGAAAAATTACTAGTCGTTTGTGTGTACAGCAGACAACGAAGTCGGTTACGAAGTCGATAACGGTGGATGCTGCGTGGCCTGCACCAAGTTGCCGTGGAGGTATTTTATCATCTGTATATTCTTATTATCTTTTGCGGCCGTTGAATGTCGCGCGCGCTCGCGAGGGGAACATCGTCGTCGTCGTCGTCGTCAAGTTGCGGCTTGGAGGCGGTGGCGGGACCCTATTAAAACCGCGCGCGCCGTAATCCAACAATGGAAATATGTGCGTGTGTGGACATTTTAAAGAGCTGCGCGAAGCAGAGCAACAATGAGTGTCTCTCTAAAGTAGGCGGTGGATAACACGCGGCGCACGCTCGCTCTCGTTTGTACCCGTAGTAGTAGAAAAAAAATTAATGTGGGTTCACGACGACGGTTTTTAGTTGATAAATGACTTGTGTGTATTACACGAGCTGTGCGCGCCGCTTGTACACACGTACAGGATGTGTGTTGTGCGTGTGCGTGACGGTTAGGTGCCACCTCCTCGAGTATTTCCGAAAGCGTTAAAAATACAATTATTATTATTAATATGAATAACAAAATCGTTATCATATTAAGGTTTAATTAAACTATTATAAATTTATAACTAATATTCATAAACATTCTAAGGTACCATAGCAAGTAAAACATAACAAATGTATCACATTAATTATCACAGATTTCAATTTAGATGTCTATATCCAAGGCCTCTAACCAAGCCACTGCCTCAGGGGTCACTTTGATGTAATATCCTCCAGGTCACCATCGTTGCTTCTCAATGGGCAATAATCCAGGATTAGGTGCTGCATTGATTGTATATATTTGCACCACAGTCGCATCCCGGGCTCTATCTCTGAACTTTCATCATTTGTACACGAGTTCGTTGCATCTGCCTTGCCCTGTGCGTATATTCTGCTGAGTCTAACCAACATTTTTCTGGGGAATAATAATTTTTTATTTTGTTGTTTCCTGTATTCACCTGTCCTGTTATTTAGTAAACTAAACTTTAGAATCCCTCTTTTCAACACCCGTAGTGTTTTTCTCCGTTCCGTGTTCCTTTTTGTTCGGTGAATTATTTATTAAATATAGTCCTTTGGTTCGAATGACGAGGATAGCGAATGAGGATCCATCATTTCTATCCGGGGACTAGACCTACGTAAATCATACCTTGTGTTCTTTAGTGTTTTATTAAAATTGTTATAATTAATTTTAAGTTTTATATTCACATTAATATTACACTGTTGTTACTTTTAAGATTATTATGTATAATTATATTGGGCTTGTCTCGTTTTTTCAATAAGTAAATAAAAAAAATAAAATAATAATAATGAAACGTTGATGCGACGCTTCGTTTTATTTATTTATTTATAAAAATAACGCCCCGTACATAATGTTAGAACTTAAATATAATTAAAAAGTTAGTACAATAGAAAATAATAACAAATATTACAATATATAATAATCTTAAGTAGTTAAATATAATATAGAACACTATAAATTATACAAAAAAAAAAAAAAAATAGAGAGAGTGAGAAAGCTAAGATAGAAACAATTTTAATAGTAAAAACAATAATTAAATTAATATTATTAGTAAAATTAAATTTTAGAATATAGTAAA
>JAIPRM010004168.1:0-23762 GCA_025469315.1 Stegophylla sp. TES_Ste_2020 | reverse complement strand
GAATTGAGAAATTCAAAAAATGACCTCTCTAAAGTACAATCTAGAGGCGAATCCGGTTTCAAAAAGTTATTGATCGAAACTTTTGGACAAGTATTTCTATACGAAAAAGTGTTAACAGAAAAATAAATAAATAAAAAAAAATAAATAAATAAACATCATTGTAAAAACACTAGCTTCTTCACTTTGTTCAGAATCTAAAAATCAATGTTCGTTTTTCACAAATTGTTGTTACAATTATCGGTGTACAATCACACAAAAATGAATTAATTTTATTATTCTGATGATCAAACTTCGACTACTTGATGATACTTATACTTATTATTATGTAACAGTTAAACAAATTTGATCATTTACATTAATAATGAATAGGACATGAACTATTCAGTTGTTAAATAAAAATTGTTAAAGATATTAATAATTACTATTATTAACTGAAGCTCCGCTTAGAATCATTTTATTGAAAAAATTATTTATCGTTTCTTTAAAATTCAATACACCTGCCAAGAGCATCCCACCCGAGGTGCCTAGAATACTCATGGTGCAAAGTACGTCCTTTTTAGTTTTGTATTTTTAATATATTTCAATTTTTTTAAATCTTGATAAAAAAAATGTCAAATACAAATACAAAATAAATTTTTTTGAAAAAGAGAAAATACAAAATTTATTTCAAATATGTATTTTAAATATATTTAATTAAAATATTACTCGTCCCCGAATATAAATATAGCTGAGTAAAAAATTCATTTTTTTTTTCTAATAATAATATACATCATAATTTTTAAGTAAAATTGTCTCATATAAACTTAAGCTCCACTCAGAGTCATTTAGTTTAAAGATTAATGTATTAGTTTGTTTAAAGTTTAACATATCAAACAAGTTCCACCCGAAGAGCGAATAATACCCATGGTGCGACTTTTTAAATTATAGCGTGAATAGTGAATACTAGATTCGTACACTTTAAATAAGTAGTAATAATAATAATTAATAATTGTAGTAATAATACTTTCGTGAAACATAATAATAATAATGAGTGAATGCCAAACTACCATTTTGAAATATTTTCGTATTCCTCGAAGAGTGAAAAATCCGTTTGCGTTTCTTGAAGAGATCGATTTCAAAATGTCTATGACATATCAATAATTTTATATTTAATTTAAAATTAAAAACACACGTTTAAAAAAACCAATAACAATAAGTTAAGTTTCATTATATATGTATAATGTTATTATATAAATTGTTATCGTATACTTACGGTAAACATTCTCAAGGTAATCAAATGACACTTCAAATAAACAAATATAAACATGTCTCTATTATTATTTATTTTTATATATATATAATTTTCACTGTCCCTTCGACACTAAATATTTAATACGTTGATCATAATCAGTTTCGACAAATATAAATAATAAAGTCTGCCGGCAAAATCGATCTATTTTTTTTTTTATCTCTTCGAATTATTTTTTTTTCAACTGTAATTGAGGCGCATAGCTACAAATTTTCAAAAACCATTTTATTGGCTTAAATTACTCAGCAGTCATGTTTTATCGATGCCAAATCGGCCTAATCCTCTATAAAATTTTTGTTCATAGATAGCAGCACATAACTACTTCTGGCAAAATAGATTAAAATTTTTTATCAAATGTCAAAATGGCCTAACCTACTTATTGTGAGTTAGGCCATTTTGTTTATCATAAAAACATCTGATTTTATTTAACTAATTTATTTAATTTAAGTTTTATATCAACCAATTTTAAGCAAAAGGTGCGATATTTATTTTGTTTTAATTAATTATTTTAAAATATTTATTTGTTTTTACTTTAATTAAACAATATTATGTTTGTTAATAATATTAATTTTGTTTTAGGTATTTGTATTTAAAAAAATTTAATTAACTATACCGCTACACTATACTATGGTAGTATTTTTTATATACCACAGTTAAGAAAAGAATTCGATATTTATTTTGTTTTTTAAAATTGTTTTTACTTTTATACACCTACTGGTAATATTAAATTTTAACATTATTAAGTTCAGAAATATGCTTTTTAACATTGTTTTTACAATAATAAACCTACAGATAATGTTTCAACATTTTTCTAAGATAAAAAATATTCAAATACAAGTTAAAAAAGTAAACTAAGTTGTTTTTTTTAATTTTTTTAGGGTGGACTAACCCACACAGAATGTTATATTTCCAAGATTACTAAAATTGCAAAGCAGCCTATGCCGCATTAACTTTTGATATACTTGAAATTTTTGAAAGTTTAATAAATGACTAAAAAGTCAAGATATTGTACATGTAAGAATGACTTTGATTTTTTGCTCAACTGAATTATTTTGAAAAATAAATAAAAAATAGCAAAAACTTTGATTGGCCGTAGTGTAAAATTTCACTTTTGCGCCTCAATTTCTCCGCAAATGATACAATTCCGTCACAAGAACGAACATTTATTGACTTATTTTTCGTAAATCTTTAAAAACATTATCTTTTTTTTATCAATTTTGCATAATGTGTGGTTAAAATATAAACGCGCTTCGGTTCTGTGAATAATGACGATGTTATTAATGCATATTTATCGTAACACTTTGGATTTTGGAACCTGACATTTTACTATATTACCAGTACCTTGAGAAAGTCATTGATTTATTTACAATAATTTTCATCGTTCGTACTTATGTGCGTGACGTATTTTTACTACTATAACATAATTCTCAGATGCAATTAGATTCAAAATTTGTACACCCTCGCAGCTCGGATACCAATTTTTTTTTTTTCAATAGTTATTTATACATTTTTCACTCATGCGATATTTTCATGGGCACTTAGAATTTCGAAGAAATCGTCTCTCGGATCCAGTGATTTATCATTCGGTTCCGAGTAATGTTAATAATAATAATAAAACGCAGAAATTCTCTCAGAAACGTTGTCTCACTCAATTATATCATGCAGTGAGTACACGCATATACAGGGTGTCTCAGTACGATTTGACAAATGCAATAACTTTTATTCAATTAATAATTTTTAACTTTTTTTTTTTTTAATTATTCACATCATTGCACTATAGCA
The DNA here is from genome assembly GCA_025469315.1 of Stegophylla sp. TES_Ste_2020. NCBI lineage: Eukaryota > Metazoa > Arthropoda > Insecta > Hemiptera > Aphididae > Stegophylla > Stegophylla sp. TES_Ste_2020. The sequence goes on along the minus strand of JAIPRM010004168.1, from coordinate 20,692 downwards.
ATGAGCTATAACTTTTTTTTTTCTTGGGACCCAAAATATTAATTTTGAATTTTTTTACTACAGTTTTAAGAAAAAGTTTTAAATAGCTGTTTTTTAAACCTAATTTTTAGAAAAATATCTTATTAAAATTTGTTCATTTATGTACTATGATTTTCTAAACTTTTTAAAACCCCATAATTTATTGTGTATAATGTTGACTCTAAAATGATTGTTTTTGATTGCGTGACAATTAATTACCATTTTCAAAGAATTTAAAAAATCCTAATAAATAAATGACCAAACTTTACATTTTTTTAAAAAAAATCAGGTTTACGAAATAGCCGTTTTGAATTTTTTCTATAACTGTAGGGTGAAATTTCAAATTTGAAAATTCGGGTTCCTAAAAAAATGTATGTGTTATCGGTGTAGTAATAATTTGAGAAGAAAAAAAATGTTTAAATATATATTAATAGAACAAAAGTTATTGAGTTTGTCACAACGTACTTATGATTGCGTGACAATTATTAATTCCCATTTTCAAAGAGTTTAAAAAATCCTAATAAATAAATGACCAAAATTTAAATTTTTTTCAAAAAAATCACGTTTTCGAAATGGCCGTTTTGAATTCTTTCTAAACCTGTAGGGTAAAATTTCAAATTTGAAAATTCGGGTTCCTAAAAAAAATGTATGTGTGTTATCGCCGCAGTAGTAGTTCGAGAAGAAAAAAATGTTTAAAAATATATTAATAGAGCAAACGTTATTGAATTTGTCACAACGTACTTGGACACTCTGTATTGGACGCCCACTACATACAGCTGCTGCGCATTTTTTACAGTTCGCTCGTGGAAACGACACTAACACGAAACTAACACGTGGTGTACGTACATTGTGTGTACGTTTGCGTACGCATGTATACATTTATAAAAATAAAAACTCCGTCGTCCCGGTTTCGACGGGTAAATAATTATTTCTCTTTCTCCGTGTGTGGTTGTTTTGTATGTGTGTGTCGGTGTAAATTATGCGATGCCTGTTGAAAAATTTTTTCCACCGTTCTTTCTGCAGTGGCGGTTACGTATACGACTTGACACTGCAGTGTTTGACGCACGATTAATCACGTCCAATTAATCACGCCACGATTAACAGAGACATATAAACTATCACGGGGCTCTGGTTTTGTGTGCAGCTCGCGAAAACGGTCACACGCATCACGTAGCTACAAAAATTTTTGAATTTCCGCGGTGAGGAGCAAGCGCGGATTCAGAGGGGGGCTATGGGTGCTCGAGCACCCCCTGTCACATTAACCACACTACACAATATTATATAAAATTATTAAATGACTAAAAAATATGATATTTTTTAACGCAATCGCTTGCCACACTTGGGTGAAATTGAAATGCAATAAAGTGTAGATAGATAAATTTATTATAAAAAAGCTATATTTCTCACCATAGGTTTTGTTCGATCATTAAATGGCATTTGTAGGTGTATTAAATTTTAAAGAAATGATTAATCATTTTAAATTTTAAAGGTGTTTTTGTCAACATTTGAGTAGTTTTTCCAAAATTTTGAACAAACTATTGATGATTTGAAAAAATTCTGATTCATAAAGTTGCTAGTCGAAACTTATGGACAAAAATTTCTTTATGAAAAAATAAAATAAACATAATTTTAAAAACACTAGCTTCTTCACCCCACTCGGAATGTAAAACGTAAAATAAACTGAGTAGATCATTATAGTAAATTAAACAAATCAAGTGGATAATTTATTAAATGTTTTTTTTTTCTAATAGAGATATAAATATATAATTTATTTTACATAGAGATTTAAATTAAGGTGTAATAAGTAGTTAGCTGCTATTAGTATTCAGTTCTATTGATTGAGCACCCTCTATTTATAATTTCTGGATCCGCACCTGGAGAGGGGTAAGGGGTGGGAATCGCTGAGTAGTGAAATGTATGCAAAGAATAGAGAATAACATAGAGGGACGGAAAAAAACATGTGAAAAACTTATTTATACAATGCGAACACACGCGGTGGGCCTGGGCACCCATGTACAATTTTTCCAGGGAGGCGCAAGGAACTTTTGAAAAAATTAACAGACTTATTTTTACAAAAACTAATTATTTTAAACTTAGACTAATTAGACGTTAGCAGTTAAATGTTTAGTTTAAATTAATTTCATTTGTTCCCATGCAAAATCAAATGAACATACTATTAATCACAATAGGAAAAAAAGCCAGACATAATTCATACCATGGGTATTATTATCCGCTACTTGGGTGTGATATTCTTGGTGGGTGTGTTGAGTTTAAAAGAAACAATAAATAATTTGGTCGATTGAGTGATCAATTTCGCCGTGTTATGAAATTTAATTGAAATTTGTCTCATCTGATTTGAACAAAAATGTAAATTAAGATTGACTTAAATAATAAAAACAACAAATCGAATATGTAATAATTGATTTCATAAAATCTAGTTTACGTACATTAAGTCTACTAAAAAATTCGGAGTAGTTTTTCTTGGTTTTTAGAAAAACCGTTGAGAGTCCCAAAAAATGGTATGTGGACAATATTTTCTACTGGACGATAAAACTTGTCCAAGATGTTTTTCGTGTTGAAAAAGTATTTCGATAAAATAATAAATAAATAAAAAAATAATTACTAAACAATTAGTTTCTTTGTTCCACATTGTATCTAAAACAATAAAATCTGTTTATAGATTATGCATTTTATATTTATTACATATTATACTAAGACTTCACATAGAAAAATTATTGTGTACATTCTGAATGTTGACGATTTTTGACAAAACGATATTTTTCACAAAGAGATCAAAGTAATATTATTGCACGTCCATAGTTTAAAAAATATATTTTCCATATAATATAATAACCGCCCCTGTCGGTGGGTGTGGTAACGGTTTTTCTGAAGAAATTCGTTGTGAATCGAGAAAAACAAACTTCGCGTTCTCTAACCGCGAGACGGAGAATGAAAAACTGTCATATTCCACATACATACACTCCGAGGAAGTTAAACATACGTGTATTATATATATACAACATAGTATGTATAAATATACATATAACTGTGACGGAGCGACGGCTAAAAGTCAAATTAGAGTTAAGATCCGTATAATGGATTATACGCGTACAGACTGCACAGCGCGTCTCGGCATAATAATTGAAGTTTCGGCTAAAACTGTATGGAAACAAAAGTTTTCAAACACATCCATTAATTTTGGACTCCCTCCTGAGGGGGGGAAAAATGAACAATCAAATGTTGATACGGGGTGCAATAAAAACGAAAACACGACCATAATATATTATCTGTTATTATATTATATACTTTTGAAAATATCGGTAGTCGTTCGAGTTTTAGATTCCCGGTGGTGCAAAGAAGCTTTAATGGTTTTACAGCGTTGTCCGTTTTTGTGTTTTACTTTTGTTAATTATTTTTCTACTCGAAAACCATCACGAATAGCGCATGTTTCTGTTAGACAATTCCATTTGGCGTAGCACTTAAATAAGTGATTTTTTTGACGTTTTCAATGTTAGTGCAAAAAGTGTGGAAAAACTACAGAAAATTTAGTAAAAACAGTAAAATATGCCATAAATTAAAATTTTATAAATTGAATTTTACTAATATAAAACTAATAGGACTAGAAACTTAAAATGTTCACTTTATATAACATTTTATATTAAAAAAAAACATATCAACGAGATTATACCATATTTAAGATAAATATGGACTTTTGGAAATTTTGGATATAATTAATTTCTCATAAGTTTTTTCAAAATCAATTTTTCATTCATAACTTGAAATTATCTTTCTTAAAATTAGGCTCAATGAACAGTTAATTAATTTGATAATTTAATTTACGGTTTTAAGATGAAATATTGTATTCACGCTTACACATATAAGTCTACTTCTACCACTTTCATCTTCATCAAAATCAGTTAAGTCAATTTTGAATTCATGGAGCTTTAAATTTTAATTCGCTACAAAATTGATTATCTTCGCGAATAACGAAATAGATATGGATTATATTTAACGTCATTAAATTTCTAAAAAAATAAAATTTACGTAGGTACAAGTTTATTGTTCTGTTCGATTAAATGAAACTCCCACTCAGAACCGTTTTATCGAAAAAATTATTTATATTATACATTTAAACATTTGTTGAATTCCAGGGACACATCATATTAGATTTTCTATTACTATCGTACGCATAATAATCAAACACATTTTTGAGAGGTTTTTTACAGGTAAAAGTTGTTATAAAGATTATAAGTTAAAAATTATTTAAGAAAAATATGTTTGTATCACTTGAGTTATGTTTTTCAGTATTATAAATGTAGTTGTCGCCTATTTATTCGCATGTTTTATAAATTAGTTTCTATTCAAAACAATGCAATAAAAATGTTTAGTTTATATTATGAACATGACGTTATCGTGTTTTCTTTACAATGAACGGTTTTATGAATAGGCAGCAAAAATGAAAGAAAAACATATTATATGTAAACACACATGTAATAAATGTCTTGAAGAGGGAAGAAACTGAACACACATCATAATTCATATAAAAAATGACGAGGAAATAACTCAATGTATACTGAAAATACTGAATTTTACGTTAATAATTTTATCGACACGTTTACTGAAAATTATTATAGTTTTATTCCTCATTTTTAGTAACAATACTTGTATTGATTATTATAAGAGATCGGAATAATATTCTTTAGCATATTTTCTTTGAGTCTTATATTGCCAAAAAAAAGGATTCAAAATTTTTACAAATTTTAAAATAAATAAAACATAAATTAACGGCCAATTTGATTTTTGCACATTTGAAAATATTTCAAAATAATAAAATATTAATAGATAATATTATAGTTTTATGGATTTTCGATATTTTTTATGTTGCAATGGCGCAAATATAATATTCTAAATGTAATTTTATAATTTGTTATAATATAGGCGTCGCGTGCGCCAAAATTTTATTGGAAAATCAATTCCAAAAATTGTAAACATTTGAAGCAATAATATTAACATGATTTAGTACTTTTTGATAAAATAATAACAGAAAAAATTTCAATAAAAATTATTAAATTGTGTCATATTGAGTGACCTACATCAGTTAGAATAGGTCAATACCTATTTCAAATATTTTTAATGTACGTAAACATATTAAATACTTAACTATGTGAGTTGTAAGACATTATTTAAATATTATTTACAAGACATTGATTTTTATAACAATACACATTTTTTGCATAAAAAAAAAAGCATATTTTGAATTTTAAAAAATATATTAATATAAAAGCATATAATTTGCATATTCAACGATGCTTTATAAAGAATATTAGTAGAATATTTGAAATATTTTAAGAGAATATTAGCAACTTATTTTGGGCGTTTTGTGAGAATATTATTCCGGCCTCTAATTATTATGACTCTTTAAATTACGAGAACGATGACGGTAAATTACCCCACGGTAAACTCAAACGTATTGCGTAGGTACTTTATCTCTGACGACTGGCTTTTTAAAGTCTCATTTTAAACGCCGTTTCTTTCGTTTTCTAAACAGATGTTTTTTTTTCAAACAATATTTCGTATACGAAACACTTCACCTTTAAACTCGTTTCCACGATGCACAATATACTTACTTAATGTATGTATGATAATATCCACTCCACACCAATAACCGTTTTATGCGTAACAGACAATATTCGTATAATTCGAAAAATAAAATGCCACACCCTCCCCCTCCCCTTTACGGGTACATTGCACTCGGGTGAAACGTTGACGTTTTTATATAAACACCTTAACGGCACGCCATGATAATACACTCTCGTATGTTATGATAATATTATGTTCGCGTATAACGGTCTACCGTTTAAAAGTTTATATTATTTATCGTGTGTTCGCGTTGCATTAAAACACAATACCGAGCTGGTGAACCGTGAACAATCAGATAGCGGTGATGGAATTTTATAACGCGACGCGGTGGATTCAGGCACGTAATTTAGGTGGTGGGTGATAGGAGTGATCGCTCCCCCCCCCAAAAAAAAAAAAACCCTTAATGTAGTTATTCATAATTATTAGTACAAAAGGGGAAAATTGATTGATGAATTTTAAAGTATACAATAGATACATACATATTATATATTATACATCAGTGGTCTCAAACTAAAATTACCTACCTACGGGCCAAATGTTTAAAACAAAAAAATTTGCGGGCCAAAACGTAAATGTCCTTTATTTTACTTATATACTCAAAATTGAAGACAAATTGAAGGCAAAGATAAAAACATTATCCATTTATCTTAATACATTATTACATTTACTACTATTTAAATTATTTATAAAAATATAAGCAAAATAGTTGTTTATTTTACTTATTGTTATGTCAAAATTACAGTTGAAATGAATATAAACTTAGCAAAGTTTAAAAGTAAAATCTAAAAAAAATGAGAATTAATTAGGTTTTAATTTTAATTTTTGAGTTGCACTTGAAACTTAACATATAGGACATTTAGGAAGAGAATTATAATTAATAAAAAAGTATGCATAACTCCATTTAAAAAAAAAAAAAAAGCAAGTCTTTCTTAGTTAATTTTAATTTTCACCGGTTGAATACACAACATTTTAACCCACAAACCAATCTTATACACTTATTCAGAATTGCTCTGAATAGCGAGTACCAAACAACACTGGTCACAGTCAAAGTGTAACCCTGCACCTACGTTCTACACAGAAACATATATGTATTTTGGTATATTTTATCTTTATATTTTAGATTTACCCGTTTCAAATACTATAACGGGAATTTTCGAATGATTTGTATAACACTATGGATGGCATATAATAATTATTCTACGATGCTAACATGCAAAATAAATACATTAATATTTTTATAATTTTTTTCCTAAATTTTTGTGTGAAAAACATTTTTACTGCGGACCACATGTTTGAGAACACTGTTATACATAAAACCTGCATGTAGTTATAAATTATTATCTATGACAAAAATCCAGTGTTTGACTTAATCTCCCTCGTGGGGGGGGGGGGCATTGATTAACAAATAGTCATTAAGTATACCTACTTTAAATAATTATATTAAACAACGTGATTGCAATTTTTTTGAAGCCCCAAACATTCTGAAAATGTTAAATCACCCTTCCCAAAATAAACATTTATTTACGTGCCTGAGTGGAGTGAAGTGCACTTGTGTTGTTGCGGGATACGATGCGCTTGTGATACACGTCGATTACACAACGTTAAACGCTCGTTATGTCGAGTGTTGTATTTCGAAAAACGTGCAGTCCAATAAATTTACATTTTTGAGTGAGTGTTTCCACAGAGTCGATAAGCGATAAAAAATAAAATAAGTCCACTGCCGCGGTCGTTCAATGCCGGGGTTTTTTTTTTTTTTTTCATCTAAATTTGCTCAATTTTTGATTAAAATCGAAGCTTATATTTTTGATTGTTCAAAAACGGATGTTTTGACCCGTTTTCGCGTTTTATACATTTTATCAAACGTTAATTTTTATCAGATTCATTGTTATGTATATTTGTGTTTATAAATTAATATTTCATTTATTTAAAACAATTTAATAATAATTTTGTATGTAAAATACTTTGTCGGAGAAAATAATGACGTGTAGACCGGGAACTCTTTACATAGTATGCAAATTCTTTTGATTTCTGAAACAAACAATTTTGCTTTATAAAAACAAATGATTTTTCCAAACCAGTGAACATAATAACAATAATAAATATTCATAAGTTACGTAAGGGAGATTTATGTCATTTTTATGAGCAAAAAAAACAAAAGAAGTGATCTCCCAATAAATTAAAATGTAATATAATTTAAATAACTTACTCAGAATTATAATTTATCACGTACAGTATATTCACGATGTACTGTGTACAGTTTGGCAAGTTGAATGAAAATAATGTGCAATTTAAAATATGAATTCATGGAAAACAATTTGTAAATCGTTTCATATTTCTGACGATTTTATTTTTAGTTTTGATCTCTGGGACAGTAAAGAAAAATATGATTATCTGTCACTCGAGTGTTACAACGTGGCATTTTTCTCAATAAACAAAATAAACGTGTGCTTACAGTGGCAAATTTTCTTCGCTCTTTTTTTTCAAAAAATTAGAGAGAGAAACGGGACATCGCATCATGTGTATTCTTCTCTCCTCGGTTGGTATACACTTCGTGTATTCAATTTTTAGGATACGACAAATAATTTTATAAATAAAACGATTCTAAGAGGAATTTTAGTTAATTAAAAACAACAATAATTGTCAGATTTGTCAAATTTACATTGAGTTTGCTAAACAATTATTACGTATTTCGTACATTCTATTCGAAATTCGTCTATGTTAAAATGTTGTTAAAATTTTTTATGATTTAAGCAATATTACTTTTGGAATACCGAATAAGTAATAAAATAATAATTTATGGCCATTTAACTATTCGTTAAAATGATTAATTTTGCCCTGTTTTGAAGTTTACAGCTCTTATGATTAAAAATTATAATATCTGATCTTTAAAAAAAAACGTAAATACATAAATACGTAACGTAAATACATAAATACATAATATAAGTAAACTTGTAATAAATTTTCTACCCTAAAAACAAAAAGTTAAAAATTTTGCGTAATTATTATAAGGAAAATAAATCTGACGGTATTTATATTAACCTTTTTTTGAGACGGTAATTCTAAAATTTAAACGCTTATATAAAACAATCCAGAAAATCAAATTTTATTGAAGTTACACCAGGTGTAGACAAACATATGAAGTTTTTTTTGGTAAAAGAAAATTTCTATTGAAATAAGAATTAATTATTTTATAGGGTTTTAGTATATATAAAAAATATCATTATTTTATGTCAAAATTGCCGGTTTCAAACAAATTCTAATTTCAAAAGGTTTTGAAAAAAAGGAAGTCTTAACGAAATTTTTGAGGTTCATTAGACAAAAATATGAATGAGGTTATGTTAAGTAATAATATCAAGAACTGAACATTTTATAAAACAAAACCTTAAAAAACACAGATAATTCAAAAATTTTATATTTATCCCAAGAATGAAAAAAAAAATTTGGAAATTTGTTAATAATGGGTGAAAATTTCAAGTTTCCACGCTCATTAGATTCGGAGTTACGGCGAAAAAACTAATATCGATTTTATCAAAATCACTTTTGCGGCATATTTCACCGTTTTTACTACATTTTTCGGTAGTTTTGACTTGTTTTTGGAAACATTATTAAGAATTTTGGAAAATTACATCTTTAAAATATCACCGAGATGAAATTTATGAACTAAAAATATAATGTATGTATCAAACATTTGAACAAGTATTTCGATGCCAAAACGTGTTTTCATAAATAAAAAAAGAAATTAACATCATTGTAAAAGCTCTGCTCAGAATCTAAATTATAAATTAAACTCTGACAATTTCCAGTATATTTATAATAGAAAAGCGAGTTTTGTTCATGACAACCGTTTTTGTAAAACGTATTTGAGTGTAATACTATTAGGTAAGGTTCTTAATGTGAAATATTTCAAGTAAATATTTCAAAATTGAAAATTTCACTCTTCATGAAATATTTCATTGAAATCATGTAACATATTTTTTTTCTGATATATGCAGGTGATACAATTATTTGGTACTGACAAGTGAAACTTTATTATCCGGTTGATTATGTTACTTAAGCTGTGAATTCCCAAATAGTAAATTTACAGTTTGACTATGTCAACTCTTTAATAATACTAAAAAATTGTTTGTTATTTTAAATAACTTAATTCAGCTTTTAAATAATTAATCCAAAAATGTAAATAATTTTTATGGTCTTTATATAATAATTTATTACTAAAATACTAAAAAATCAGGTAGATATTTATGTATTTATGTCGAGATGATAAATATTCCTTGGGTCATCTTAAGAAAAAAAAAAATGAAAAACTAAATGAAAGAGAAATTTTATTATAATGTGCATTTTTAAAATTAAGTATTTACAAATGCAAGTCAAATGCAAGTCTTGTAAAAAATTTAGTGGTATAAATTTGTAGATTCGGACTAGGCTATCATAAGGTTATAACCAACTTTAGCTTTAAAATAAACATAAAATCGTTAAAAACTAAAAACTACAAAACTACAATTATTATCAATTTATGTAAGATTATAACAAACAAAAAAACATGGGCACTATTCACTAATAAATAATAAATCCTTTGTGCTTTCGATTTTCAAACACTAATCATTTCTGGACATGTTCATTAGTTTTACCCTGATTAACTGTAAAACTAGACAATATAATACCTTTTTTTATTTTTCACGTAATTGAAATATTTCAAGAAAATAAATTTGATGAAATTTTAAAGCCGCGCAGTACTAGGTATCACTTCTAAATTATACCGATTCAAATAAAACGTAAAATTAGGCTGTTATTGATTTTCTCAATATTACTAGATGTTGATTAACTTTGGAATTTAAGTGTAAACGAAATTATGAAACGAAATCTTAAAACAGAATTTGTGTTAATTGATATAATATATCGGTTAAATTATAAAGAACAAATCCTCGTTTAATATTCTAATAATCTTTGCCGAGCAATAATTTAATAATTTAGGTACCCTTTTACGTTAGATTGTTGTTTTAATTAATAAAATCGAGGTATTACACTGTGAAGCTAATTAAAAGTCAATTTTAGTTTAATTATGAGTTATGACTTGTTAGAATGGAACCTGTTTTTATTTCACGAAACGAGCGTTATTTAATTGATTGTTCTTATAATGTTATATTCGTTGTAATTTCTAAGTTTATTTTCAATTTATGTTTACAGTCGAATCTAACAGTCAATTCGAAGCAATCCGTAGTTATCTGAAGGAGTTGGATGTTACCGAGAATGTTTGGATCGGTCTGAAGCGCAACAACGAGGCCAGCGAGTTTACATGGACGTGAGTAATAACTATTTGTTTTAATTAAACGAATCCACTAAAATATAATTAGTATTATTCATACTCTTAAAGGTCAACATTGTCGAGAAAGTTGACACTGTTATCAAAACATACTAACAAAACACATTACTAATTATGCATGTGCAAATGTTACTTACAATATTTTGTTGAAATATTAATAATTGCTTTCCGTGAAATAACAAATTTGATGTCTCCGAGATAAGACTCGCGTCGTTAATTTAAATTAGACGGTAAAAAAGATAAATTTGAAAAACGCTCAGTATAACATTATAGTACCTATTTAAATGAATATAGTGTACTTTCGCAAAAGTCTATTAAAACAGTAAAAACGTTACTTAAATTTCAATCCAATTAACAAAAGTCGCGGTAACGTTTTTACTTTGTCTTTCATTTGCAGTGTCTGGCAATAAAACAATTTTATAAATTCTAAACATTAGCTAGTACTATTTTATTATCCTATATTATTTTATTACTCGACCAACAAATTTACGCAATAACTTCTTAATTCTTACTCTGTGATGTTAACTCTGTAAGCTGTTCTAAGGCATAATCCGCCTTCATTAAATTACTGTGTTTCAAAACTACAAAAGTAAACACATATGTATGTATATTATATGTATATACACAATGGTCAAAGTCAAAGGAGATGGAGTCCTCTTTTTTATTAATTTATTTTTTTCTTTTAATAACAATAATGATTTATTTATCAAACAAACAATTATATATTTTTATTACATATATAATTAATTTGATTACCTCCGGTAAACAAAGCTTATGTTGAAGGTAGTAATATATTCTTAATTTATACAAAATAAAATAAAGTAGTTACGGATTAACAATAATGTTATAGGTGCTTTTTATTAACAGATTTATATTAATTACTAATATAACATAATAAAATATATGTTGTGGTGCATGATAATATAAATGTGTATCTACTTTAACTTATTTCGATTAAATTATCGCTAATACGTATCGCTTAAACAGAATAAAGTTATGGTAATAATTTATATGTATTTCTCAGTTTCTACAGAGTGTTATTGCACGATTCAGGAAACACTTTGCACCAAATTATTTAACACAAGATGGAGCAATTATATTAATAATATTTTTTTTTTAAGTCTAAAGTTATGATAATGCTTACATAGAGGAATGTTTATAGACTGATAGTAGGGTAAACTCATTAATCAATAGTTAGTGTATACTAAATCAATATTTGTAAAACTAGGTAACATTAAAATAAATTTTATATTCTCATTCATAATTATTCTAATTTTGTTCAAATGAATATTGTAAGTCCCACCCCATATCTCAATTCCATAAGAAATAACTGATCGTACAAACGATATATAAATAATTCTTAGCAGTTTTTTTTTGGATATTGAGAGTAAAGTGTTAAAATTTTAAATAATAATTTAAATAACTAAATCAGAATTTAAAATTTATGTTTTTGAAATTAAGCAGCCTCTTTAAATGTGTTCTTTAAAATCCGGGTTGTGGTGATAAAGAAATTTACAATTAAAATAATGCAACAAACATAATCCTTTAATATTTAATTTTTGTATGTAATCATAAATAAATAAATTATAACAACAGAAATAAGGATAAATATGAAAATACATAATGATAAATAACAAAAACGAAATATTTATTTTCACGAATAGATCAATATAATATAGTATTTCATTGTTGTTCACAGTAATTACCAGCCACTAACCAGAGGAGGATATTTCAGAGAAGAAGTACCACGTTCGTCGGACCCGGTATGCGTTGTCACCGATCCCACCGCTAACTTCAAATGGCACAGCTTACATTGCGGCGGTCCTGAAGTAGCATCTTTCGTTTGCGAGCTTCCTGGTACGAATTCGCTTATTATTCATAAATTTAAATATGCCAAAATTAACGTAATCTGATTATTATTATAATAATAGTTATTATTAAATAGTTCCAATGAACAGTAAAATGTGTGTTTTAATAATATTGTAAGTCCGTATGTGTGGTATGAGACGCATGGGTAGAACATTTAGAAAACATACCAACGAAAGAGAAAAAAGATTAATTTGAAAAACCAAGTGAGGAGATGAGGAAAGGGAGAATTCGTCAAAGTTATTTTTTCCGAAAGTAAAAATTCTAAACGCGTCGCTGTTTGAGACTGTGAGTCAAATTTATGCAAATTTCAGTTTATACCAGCCCCTAAGATATCCTAATTTTTGTACTGCACTCTTAATTTTTAATCTACATTGGCAGAAATAAAAAAGCGCACATAACTTCACATCATGGATATTCTAACTTTTCGGCTGGAATACTCTTGTCGGTATGTTGAATTTTATAAAAACGATAAATCATTTCTTTAATAAAATGATTCTGAGAGAAGTTTTAATTAATACTCAATAATAAATCAGTTTTATAAAAAAAAAGAGAACAGAAAAAATCTAAATAAAAAAACTGAGAACAAGAAGCAAAATTTTCATAAGAAAAAAATATTAGAAAAAAATTTAATTTCTTTTTTATATAGAGTTAAGTTCTATGTAAAATATTTGCTGATTGATACGTATGGACAAGTATTTCTATACAAAATATTAATAATTAACATCACTCTAAAAACACTAGCTTCTTCGCTTTACTCAAAATCTAAAAAAGGCTAGCTTGGTATATATAGCTTCTTAAAAAAATTATGCATCGTACTTTATTTTCATTTTTTTCATACTATTACTATAATAATAATACTATGATAAAAAAATGATATCAAATATTAGTCTTAATGTTTGCTTGGCTGAATCCGAGTTCTATCCCAAGTATAAAAATAGAATTTAAAGATATGCTAATTTTGTTCAGCTATTTGAATGGATATATAGGTACTTACTAATTAATTCCTTCTTTTTATATTTTACATTATATTTCGCGATAATTACTAACATTTCATAAGTCTTTTGGTTTATTAATAAGTTATAATGCGTGGTAAATAAAATGATTTATATTATTATTTAGTATTTACAATGCAAAATCAAAAATACCTGAATATTAATGAATACAATAATTCGAACTTGTCAAAAGACGAAAAAATAAACATTAAATAAATCAACATTTTAATAAAAGAAGAACTTGATAATGTGTAAATTAAAATAACGCACTTTTAAATTTCACAATTACACACTTCACTTTTCATACTACACACAATTCAGGGGTTAGTTTATACATGCACTGCCATAGACAATAGGAATGTTACCAAGATTATAGTGGTAGCGGAAAAATGTTTTTTATTTTTTATTTTGAATTATCGAGGGTTGTGCGTTGTCGAGTGATGTAAGTGTTACTACGGGATTTTCAAACGAAAACTCTGAGCGGTCGACGTTGGACACGAAAAGAATCTACCGTACATCAGTTCTGACATCAGTCGTTGATAACAAAATAATATTTAGGCGTTATTATAATTATATCGTTATCGTAATATGACAATGTTTTTAGTTCCGTATTGGGCGTCCAAGAGTAACGGGTGCATGACGAACACGATGGAAGATATGACAGTGACTTTTTTGCCAGAGAGTCCTGCCGTTCAACTTACTAAGGAATGCGGTCCAGGAATTTCGACTAACGTTACTTGCAGCGGAAACATGGTTTGTTGTCGATACAATTAATTTTTAAATAAAAAAAAATGATGAAAAAAAACGTATGAGACTATTTGACGAAACATGTAGTTCATCGTAGTTTGAAAATGCAATCATCTAATTTATTGACTGAAGTGTAAACATATATTAATATAACCTAACCTGAACACTCTGTCGAAAATGCATCGATTAATACTTAATACATAATTAATACAATAAGCACAAAGGATGGTAACAAGGGGGAGAGACACTAGATGGATCGTGAATTTAGTAATTATATCACAGAAAATTGCTTTGATGGCTATTGATCAAAGTATATGTTTCAATATAAAGTTCTTTTTTAATGATGACATTTTTTTTTTTTTATCTAAGTTAAATTCGGCTTAACACTATTAAATCCAGAAATAATTTAAGAAGTGTTCAATGTAAAGACCTGAATCTATGATAATAAGAATTTTTTAACTCTTTACGTTTAGTGTTTAGTCTTTATTAAAATATTTAGTCTCAAGTCTTTATTAAAATATCTTAGCATTATTAGAATTTTTCTTAATTTTCCATTAAAAAAAAAAAATGGGAGAAACTCATTTTGAAAATGAGTAGGAGATCATGAAAGCAGTTACCGAGTACTTAGATGGGAAATGCGCTGCGTATTTCCTATATGGAATTTTCAAAATATTTCATCGATGGAAAAAATTCGTAAATTCGATTGATGACTATACAAAATAATTGAAAAATATGTCTGTATAATTCTGCTGACATTTTAAAGTAATAAATTCGTTTTTCATCATTCAATACATTTCTGTACGACTGTACCTCATTTATTGGACTGCCTACGTAGCTGTTTGATATTAACTAAATAATTCCATAAATACAATTTATTGAACATCATATTATTATATGTAACCACCACTGTGCATTTGTCGTGTGTATCCAATACGGCGAGTAACATATCAAATTTAAACTGCATTCGACCAGTAAACTCACAATATCACAAGAAGTTTGCAGACGTCATGTCCTTTATTAAATACAGGCCAATCGATACTCGATAACATTACCATAATTGATATTTATTAACTGTGTCGAGTTAATTAAAACAATTTCCTAGTACGCAAAGGCTACGAGCAATATCGAATTATTCAACGACTCGTACCAATAAGCAACCCTTCAGTGCTCGTATACACACGAAATCATTTTATGCATGTATATATTATATATTCGTATACATTCGCATATTATGTTTATTGAGCTTAATATTGCATCGCACATGTTATTATAAATGTCAGAGGTACGATGTGCACACGCATCGGGTACGTAAATGCACGCTTTGTTTTAAATTATAAATTGTAATCGAGTTATTTAATTTGTTGTTCGAAATAATGTTAATCCAATTGAAACTAATTTCATACATACTACGTACTGCAGTGGTGATATCCCTAGCCGCGCTCGCCGTTTACAATAAACCTTTGAATTAAACCCGATTGTATATTTTTTACTGTAAACAAAATGTACGGTTTAGAAATACGAAAATCAAATAATTTCCACCTCGCGTTGTATTTTATTTATTTTCAGTACAATGTGTTTAAAAATTATAAATGCATAATACATATTTAACATAAAAAAAAAAAAAAGTGTCGTCAATTTGACGGGAACAATAGAGCCTCAGATATACCCTCAACAAATTTAATGGGAACATCACTGAGTACCTATCTCA
Source organism: Stegophylla sp. TES_Ste_2020 (assembly GCA_025469315.1). Taxonomy (NCBI): domain Eukaryota; kingdom Metazoa; phylum Arthropoda; class Insecta; order Hemiptera; family Aphididae; genus Stegophylla; species Stegophylla sp. TES_Ste_2020. The sequence goes on along the minus strand of JAIPRM010004168.1, from coordinate 4,398 downwards.
CATGATTTTGCGTAAAGTGTAAAAAATGTACCTACACTTATTTATAATTCCTATAAAAATATTTCTAGCATATATAGCATTTTCTGAAAAAAGATACTTAATTTCTTTTTATGCCCGTTTGACATTTTTTACTTTATACTTTAATCTAAACTATTATTTAAAACCGAATATCTTACCCGCGTGTAACTATAGATATAAGTTGGAAAATTATTATCATAATTGTCCTGATTACATTGTAATTTTAATAATATTAAATAATTATTGTTACAAAACATAATAGTACAATTGGATTAAACTGTTGGGTACGCTATAGAACACAATTTATTTCTAAAATTCAAGGCACATAACAATAATTTAAATAAAATAATACTGTAGAATGTGGTAAATTAGAGAATGATGTTGAAACGTTAACTGTTGAAATTAAGCTTAAGTTATGACAATATATATAATAAAATATGACTTTAATAAATCTAAATGATGATTAACGTATATTGTACACATGTAATACTCACGTATGATTTTTTTTAGGAACCTTCTTATATCAACGAAAAATTAAGCTGCGAAAATTCAAACAAACAACAGGTGAAATACTCAAAATCTATGAGACCTATTCTTCCAGACATCATGTTTAAAACAACCACTTCAAGCGCTGAATCAGGTAATGTGTAAAGTATAATAAGATCGATCGAACACCGAAAGAAAAATCCTGATCATATTAATAAAAAACTATGTTGGTTTGACAATTATCTTGTTGCTATTCAGCCAACAAGATTTTTGATGAATCAACAAATAATTGATTGTTAATATGATAATTTGTAAATAAATCATCTTGTTTCATTTTTAGAAACTTATTGTTAAAATGATAATACAAATTGTTAATTAGTTACACTGTTCTTGTAGTAGTGACAATTATCTTGTATGAGTAGTAAGAATAGTTACTGGTGACATTGTTAAAATGATAAAGATTTATTATAAATTGATAATTTATGTTATAGATTTATGATCTTAGTTGTCAGTCTGAAAATATGAATTATCAAGTTACACTAATATTCTTGTAGAAATAACAATTATCATGATCTTCATTTGATCATGTTTCTTATCAATACAATGATCATTGGGGTGAGGGGGGTTCTTTTGGGGAACTTAAAAAACAATTTAAAAGTTAGTATTTATTACTAATCGTATATCATTTTAAAAAAAGTATTATGAGGATATCCCAAATAATTGTTAAAAGATGAATTTAATTAATAAAATACAACATTATTTCTTTTAGGCACCTATAAATGGTACATTTCAGTCATTTCTTTCACTAGAAAACAAACAATTGGAATTAATTAAAACTAGGTAGTTAAAATAAATAAATAAGGAAAAGTATTGATTAATTGAAACAAAAACTTTTATTATTAATTTTTAATATCTTATAATAGAATATATAGGTAAGTATACTTATAATAATGAATTACAAACTTAAAAATATTTTAAATACTCTGCAGTAAACAATTTATGAATTATATAAAAAAAAAAAATTATTCTAGTTCAGATAATACTTGTGCAAGCTTGGGATGTGGTTTATCAAATGTCGTTTTCAGACCAAAAAGGAAGTTTTGAATAAATAACCATACAATGTAGGACTGTGTCGGATACTCTAGGTTGAAGAGGTGAAAAATTTTGTAGCATATTTCTACCGATCTTAATACTGAATGCACCTTGTACATTACAGTATCAAAATAAACTAAAATTTCTCTTTGGGCAAATATAGAGCCAACAATCAATATAAATGGCTGTATTGGATTGCCTTGAGTTTTAAGAATTTGTAAATGGTGCTGCATGGCTTCTACAGATTCACCAAATACAATAAAACTATCCTGGGAGTCTTTTATTGAGTACTTTATTTGATTTTTTTTCCCGTTTTCATCCCTAGTCACTTTTTTTGAAGTCGGTGCAAGTACAGCATGCAATAAATGTAAAATAGCTGCGTTTTTGGAATCTGTTAAATATATAAAAAAAAGTATATTAATATAATTGTATCTGATAAACAAGCAAGTATATCTAACCTATCCCACATTTTCTGGTAAAAATAGGAATGCCCTCTGATATATATATATATATATATCTTAAAACCTACTTATTTATAAGTACAATACTACAATAATATTTGGGAGTTGACTGCCATATGCAAGATAGGAAATATTTATATTAATAGTATAAATATATGGGTAGGTAATATAAAATAGTCAACTTCTTAATAATAGTGTAATATCTTAGAATATTAGGTCTATGGTGGCAGGTATAAGTTAGTTACCTAGGTATTAGATAGGTATATCTGTGGTATAGCTCTAGCAACCCCCTTCCCTATACTAGTTCTTCATACAGAGAACAGAATTATGTTTAAAAGTAGGGTTAAAAGGGATTTACCAAATTTACAGACTATGCATGTATATAAATTAAAAACAATGAAAAAAGACATAAAAATATCTTACTTTCACTAATACTTTCATCACTGCTTTGAACTTGGTCTAATATCTTGCGGCAGTTTATATCCTTAACTTTTTCAATTAATAAATTTAATATTTTTGCCGACTTATTCTCAAAGTTTTGGTACAAAGTGACTTCATTTGGAAATAATACGTTGTAATCAATATCAATCTGCAAACATATTTAATATTTTTAATATATTATAGACAAGTACATAAACAATTATTTCCATTTATTACTAGTTTATGTCCATAAGGAATTAAATATTGTTTCCAATTTTTAAATATATCTGCTGTTGATGCTGAATTGTTCTTTATATAATTTAGTCGATAGTTTACAGTAGCTTTCCAGTTTTTTTCCAGATCTGGGAATGAACTGTTATTATGCTTTAATTCATCCAATATATAATCAATTTCTTTTTCGGGTACTGCAAATAATATTGATTAATACAATAAAAATACATGTAATTTGATGCACTAAGTGTACATTTTTTTATATTAAATTAAACTTTTACCAAATTCTCTCCCAGTCCAACCGTATTTTTCTTTGCCAACTGTTTTATTTTTTTCTGATTTGCTTGTAGTAGGAACTAAACCCGTATTTTTCAAATTCCTCATTGCATTGTAAAACTTGGCATACAATTTGCCTTTTGGGTTTTTATTGCATCCAATTTTCATAAAATAGGTAGCCTGAAGATTTTAATGTTGGTAATTAATATTATTGTTATTGTTATTACTATAATAGCTTTAAATAACAATAATAATTACCTTAATTTCAGATTTAAACATTGCTACTATTTGATCTGCTATAGATTCAGCCAAACTAACAGACATTGGTATACATTGTGAAAATATATGACCAATAAGTACGTCTACTAATGTTGATCTAATGCCATCATTTAGTTTATTATTTTGCTTATAATAATCCAGTATTAAAGAACCTTGTGTTGATGAATTTAGAATTTCATCAACTTTTAAATTATGGCTTAATTGAAATTGTTTAAGAGGAGGCTGTACATTTGTTTCGTTTATTGGTGTATGCAATGATGATGTTTCAATAGACTCTGTTACATTTATATCCACAATATTTAAACTTTTTTTCCATTTTACCAGTTCATGCTGAAATCTCACAATAATTCCTAATGGATATGTTGATAGCAACTTATTAACATGTTCGGGTTCTAAGAGCCGAAGAACGCTCATATCAATTAGTTGATCTATTCAGGAAAAAATATTAAGAAGTATTAATAGTGCATTAGGACCTAACGTCTAACCTAATTTTTAAATAAGTTTAAAACTATATTGTTAGTATTTTTTTTTTACGTTATTCTCTACACACTGAATATTTTATGTATCAATGATTATAATTTATTTAATATATTAACATATTGTTAAAAATATAGTTATCTTACCTATACAAGTTTGATACACACATGTCAATTCCCAATTCTCTAACAATTTTTTTAAAATTGGCAAATCTCCAACTGGGTAATTAAAACCGGACTCAACCTCTATACATTTATTTTGAAGAATATGTAAATCAGTGTTTGCAGTTACTGTTACTTCATCAGGTGTCTAAGGTATAAATAATATAGTAAAAACAGTATAAACAATAGTACCAATGGGCATTGCATCATTAATCTTATAGAATTAAGGTAACCATTGAATAAATAAATAAACAATAGCATGATTTTAAAATGTCATTTATAAAAAAAAATAATGAAACTTACAATAGTAGAAGGCCCTTGAAGCATTTGTAAAAATGAATTACTAATTTGAGGATATTCCATTTTTTTAAAACTTCAAATACACAATAAACAATGGTGAAAAATACTAAATCTAAATATTAAGCAAAAGATACATAACAATATAATTTAAAAATATATATACAAATAAAATAGCATAATATAACTTTAAATACTAA